>JBBPBX010046767.1:0-26446 GCA_038048925.1 Garcialebias charrua | reverse complement strand
AAGAAGGCAGAAACTGTGAACGTGAGCTTTGTGTTCATCCAAACAGGCACAGGTTTCAAGTGAGTAAAATGTAGAGAGAATGGTAGCACAGTTCAGGTTTATTTGAAGGCATGTTAAGTGCAATTTCATCCTCTTTAATTTTAAGAACACATTGTTGTGGCACTGTTCAGGTGTATTTGAAGGCATGTTAACATGCCTTCAATTTCATGTTAAGTGCAATTTGAAATAAGAAATATAAAACATGATAAAAAATACATTTAGTGTTCATTTCATTCTTATTCAAGACACTTTGATAAGAATGACTATATATTTAATATAGGCGGATACAGTGTATCTTTGTTTACAATTTTGGTTTGTGGTGTGCCTCGGGATTTCTTCAATGAAAACACTGTGCCTTGGCTCAAAAAAGGTTGAAAAACACTGCCCTAGACCATGAGAGTCTTACTCCCTCTAAAGTGTTCTCCTCAGAGCTCACTGGGGTCTGGTCAGTTTCAGAACTGAAAAAACTGTCACTCAGCTCAACTTCTTCAGCTTTCTCCTCCTCCTGTTGTCGTTTAAGAGCTGCACGAGTAACTGCACAAGAGGTGAAAACATTAGGAAATGTGCGAGCTAAGTTATCTAATTGAGGGGACATCACTGGAACAGGAGTCACCTCTGGAGTGACTAAAACGCGACCTCCAGCCAAGTCGTTACCCATAATCATGGAGATGCCTTTTATAGGAAAGTTTGGACGCAGTCCTACCACAGCGTCTCCTGAACACAACTCTGACTGAACCACGATCCTACATAAAGGAACATTAACTTCCTGCATGTTAAAACCACAAATGGGAACTCCAGCTTCCATCTCAATAACTTCATCTCGAGGTAAAATATTGTCCAAAATGAATGACTGTGAAGCGGCTGTGTCTCTGAGTATTTTAACAGGTATCATCCTTCCTGATGGAGATGTAGATATAAACCCTTCCATTATAAAAGGTTTGAATCCATCACGTTCACAGGTTTCTGTCGCAGATGAAAATGACTGATCTAGCCTTTTAACTGCAGCTACAGGTTTTGGTTCTTTTCTATGTAACTTAGGACAGGTTCTAGTTACATGCCCTTCCTGTTTGCAGTAGTAACATCTTACTGGTTCTTTCACATCACTTTCACGTCGTTCTGCAGTTACATCACGGTCTCTGTGAGGAACAACAGGCCCTCTAAATTTACCATTACCATTGGATCTGTATCTAAAAGGTTGAGAGGAATCAAAACTGGTCTTAACATGACTAGGGCTTCGAGTTTTATCAAAGCTTGAACGTTCAAAGTGTATTTTATGCGTCAGCATGTACTCATCCACTAAGATTGCAGCTTTAGAAACGTCAGACACTTTATTTTCATTTAAATACGTGGTTACTCTGTCTGGTAAGTTTAATTTGAAATCTTCCAACAATATTAGCTGCTTCAGCTGGTCAAAATCAGTCACTGCACTCGCAGTACACCAGCGATCAAAAAGTAGTTCCTTTTCCCTGACATAATCAGCATAAGACTGATTATCTACTTTCTTACATTTTCTAAACTTCTGCCGGTATGCTTCCGGAACTAGCTCATATGCACGCAGTATTGCTTCTTTCACGTTAGCATAGACACCACTATCAATTGCAGAAAGAGATGCATAGGCATCTTGTGCTTTTCCTTTTAACACGCTCTGTAACAATATGGGCCAAACAGTTTCTGGCCACTTCAAAGTACTTGCTGCTCTTTCAAACATGATAAAATACTTATCAACGTCTTTTTCATTGAACGGAGGTACTAAAGAAACATGTCTACTCACGTCAAATTCTCGAACAGGAAACGGAGCAGATCCACGTTCCAGCTCTTTCATGCGTATTTCCGTTTCTAACTCTATTTTTCGTTGTTCAACCTCTATTTTCCGTTGTTCAACCTCAATCTCCATTCGCCGTTGTTCTAACATGATTTTCTGTAACGTTATTTCTTTCTCATGTTCCCGTTTCTGTTGCTCAAGCTCATGTTCACGTTTCTGTTGCTCAAGTACTAAGTCTCGTTCAATCTCTTTTAAACGTAGTTGTTCCTGAAAATTGTACGGAGAGCGATCTGGGACTTTCGGTGACGTCACAGCTGAAAAAAAACGCGTTGCTTTAACTCGGCAGCTAACTCGCTTTCCACAGTGTCTCTTTTAGAACGTTTATCTAACGTCAACTCATAATAATCCGCTATACACAAAAGTTGCTCTTTAGTACAGCTAGCCAAAACCTCTACTGTAGGTCGTTCCACAAAACTGTGTAAATCGAAGTCCTCCATGATAAACACAGGAAACGAACTGTGTAAATACTAATGTCCCAGCAGTACGTGAACGCACCACCTACACACAGCACTGGACCCGCCTACGAGTCAAACAACCTGCAGGTTTAATTAATTAACCCAACAAGGATCACAACAGCTCAAAGATCCAAACGCGGGCTCAAAAATGCATACAAGGACTCAAAAAGGAGCAAAAGAATGCAGACAAGGGCTCAAAAGGATTCAAGATCCAGACAAGGAGCAAAAGGAGAAGAAGGATCCAAAATCCAGACAAGGAGCAAAAGGAGAAGAAGGATCCAAGATCCAGACAAGGAGCAAAAGGAGAAGAAGGATCCAAGATCCCGGACGAGGCGCCCAATATATGTTACGGCTGGCTCAGGCCGAACACATAAACGGGACACAAGACACAAGGAGGCAGAAGGTAAATTAAAAAGCTTTATTGAAAAACTCCCCGACTCCTCCCTCCAGGTGCGGAGTGCACCGTCTTCTGGCACAGGGTCAGGAAAAAAGCAAAGATTAGACAAAGTGCAAATAAATGGTGGACGAGAGTGAGTCAGCCAAAAATAATATAACGTCCCCAGCATCGGCCCAACCCATAAAACAGGGCCGTCGCAGCCTGTCTGGAGACGGACTACCTGACCAAAAGGGAACCCTAGGGGTAAAAGAAAAACGATATAACTGGACTACTGATCTCACTCTGTCATTAGGCCAACAAACAAAAAGCTCCAAACAGCTCCAAACTCCAAAAGGCTCCAAACAGCTCAAAAAGCTCCAAACAGCTCCAAGCTCAAAAATGTTCCTGGTTAAACCAACTTAAACTAACCACACAGGTCAGCATCCCTGATATCAATTATCATTAGCAGGATCCTAATGTCATCAATGCAGCCTTCAGCTACCCAGTGCACTAAGCACAACAAAAGTCAAATGATGAGCAAACATTCCTAAGTGCATCAAGCACAGTCAAACTCCACAAACAAATGAGCTGACACAAATGCAACTAGCAGTCAAGACCAAACATGAGCTAGTAGCCACTCTTTAAGTGCATCTAGCAGTCAAGACCAAACATGAGCTAGTAGCCACTCTTTAAGTGCATCTAGCAGTCAAGACCAAACATGAGCTAGTAGCCACTCTTTAAGTGCATCTAGCAGTCAAGACCAAACATGAGCTAGTAGTTACTCACCAAGAACCTTCTAAACAGAAGATCAGACTTCAAGACAGGGGTGGGCGGAGAACACCCCCACACAGTACCATACAGTACTCAAACAGCTCAGCAAAAGCAACCTCCTCTGAGCTCACAACACTCCGCATTCAAGCACAGTCAACTTGAAGTATATATAGGCGTGGCTCTCAGGTGTTCCTGGCTGAACACACACAAGCCTGATCACAATCAGACTAATTAACCACACAAAAGCATGACTGCAGTCAACATACATAAGAACTAAAAGGTGTCAGCATTGGCAGCTTCCTCAGGATATGTAACAGTGAAGAAACATGAAGTGATGACAAAGAGAAATGCTTGTAGGTTAAGAGCATTTCTACATAGCTGACAACACAGGTAGCAGCAACAAATCTGATGTTTTCTTATTTTAAATCCAATAATATAATGTTTGAAAAAAGATCTGGCATTTTGCCTTTTTAAAATAGTTCCCTTTAATATCACTTCCTGGTTCACTTTGGCTGTGCCAAGTTCAAAATAAAATGTGCCATTTATGTGACAAAATATACAGTATAGTGGCTATGTTTATGTTTATTAAATTTGTTCATTTTTTTACAAAAGAAACCATACAAGACAATCCCATAAATGATAATGTACACAGTATACACAGTATAGTGTGTATACTGTGCCAAATTTCTTAAATATTGAGATGTTTTCTTCCAGTTTTTGTCCCCCATTGTTGAGTGAAGAGGAGGGGAAATACCCTCCATTTGTCCATCTCTGCATGTTGTGAGCATGATAATTTGATAAATATGTGAGTTCCAACTTCCATTTTGATGTGTGCCTACATCCAGTAATAAGAAGAGTGACCGTCGGAAATTGGGTTGCCACATTAAAATCCTAAACGGTCACTAAAATATTTAAAAATTGATCACCCCAATTATTTGAGGAAACTATGATTTCTAGTGTTTATATTGCCGGTATACAGTATTTTCCTCAAATGATTGCCTTTTGGAGTTACTGTGGGTATTGTGATTTTTCTGTTTGCGACCCCATGATGCACTGACAACTCATATTGAGTATACTGTACTCTCACCCATTGACTGCTCAAAATGGACACCAGTTTGCCATGACTCTGAACAGGCTCAAACGGGTATGGATGGATGGATGGAAGTTTTATTTGAAGACAGGGGTCTGCTGGAGCTGGGGTTGGAAGCAAATGTTTTCCCAGAGAGAAAATAGTTTGATTCTGAGGTCAGCTGAGTGTGAATACAACTCTGGTCCATTAGACTGAAGACAGAAAGAGAAACAGGATTAGACCAAAAACTTGTTGACATTTTAGAAAATAAAATTTACAATCTGGTATGAAACTAACTGAAGAAGTGCTTACCGTTAACTTTTTGTTTTGTTTTATATACAGTCATGTACTAGATATTGTTGCCTGTTCTCCAAAGTACTGTACATGCTCAATAACCACACCCACAGTTTTTATTTGAGTACATGTATTTTATCTGCATTTTGTGAATTTTAAGTTTTTGATGCGATCATCTGTGAGGCACTATCCTCTTGGTTGTTCCTACTCTTGGTTGCATTTATGGTTGATTTTTATCTTGATGTTATTTAATGTTTATACACTGTAGCACTTTGAGATCTGTTCTGTATGTAAAGTGCATTATAAATAAAAGTTATTATTAATAACACAGGTAAAAATAAATCCAACATAATTAAGTCAGGCCATCTGACTTTAATTTTCATTTTTGGTTGAGACGTTTTGTTCTTCAGCCAAATAACTTCTTCAGTCCGAGGAGCCACAAACAAACCGAGTACCACAAGCAGCACACCCACATACTGGACCAACCAGTATGATGGTGATAAGATGGTTTCTTGGGCATGCCCTCTACCCTGTCGACTCCTCTGAGGCCAAATTGCTTCAAAACCACTGATGAAGACCTTTGGATGAAGGACAAAACATCTCAACTAAAAAAGAAACCATCCAGATGACCTGACTGAACTATGTTGGGTTGCCTGTACTGTTTTGTTCCAGCTTTACACAACCTGATTTACTCACTCAAACCAGTCAATGGAAATGTATAATGTGCTTTTTTTAAAATTATCTACCTTATAGGACTGGCATCTTGGACATTGTTGAGATTAAGAGGGCTAAACACTATTGCGATAGCACTACAACAGCCAACTTATGGTGCTTTGCTACTGTCTCAACTCTCATTGGCTCCACACAACAACTGCACCAGTTAAATGCCTGTCCACTGTCGGTATCCACCCCACTCAGCTCGCTTTATGGGATCACCTTGTTTGAGGTTCCATGCAGGCTGCTCAATTTTGACATAAGCATACATCATCCATTGGTTGGTCAGTGAACCTATCACTGGATGACACACCCAGCAAAACTACAAACTACATCTGAACTATATCATGTTGACAGTGTACTGTGTGTGTATACTAGGAACCAATGTGTTGGTGCAGGTCCGCTGGGGACACATCAGAATGACGGACCTGTAGATGTACATGTGTGCATGTTTATGTTTATGTTTATGTTTATTAAATTTGTTCATTTTTTTACAAAAGAAACAATACAAGGCAATCTCATAATGATAGTGTACAAAATGTAAAAAAATGAAAGGTGGCAGAAAGAAGAATAAATCTTATTATATCTGCCCCTTATCTCCAACAATCAGATTAAACAACAGTAGTCAAACCATGTAAACAATAATAATCTTCAACCAACTTTTTCCAACAGTCAGGTTAAACAATAATATTCTTCAACCAACAGTACAAAATTACTAACTCTTTTTAATTTTCTAACTAACAGTACAAAATGACTAACTCTTTCTAATTTTTTAACTAATACAATACACATTACGCTATTTCACACATATTTTTTTAACACATTTGTTTTGATCATTTTTTTAAATGTAAACATTGACTTGGCATTTTTAACTACATTCTCCAAGCCATTCCATAATCTAATTCCCTGGATTGAGGTAGAACGTCCCTTCAAACTGGTTCTGAATTGTGGTTTTACAAACAACTCTGTTCCCTTAAGATTATAACAACTTTGTCTTTTAACAAAGTGCATTTGGATATTTAAAGGTAATGCATTATTTTGAGCTCTATACATAACTGATAAAATATTATAGTCTACCAAATCATGGAACTTCAATAATTTTAGTTGATAAAATAATGTACTTGATGGATGACGGTAATGCTTTCTAGTGATAATTCTTACAGCTCTTTTCTGTAATACAAAAATAGGCTTTGTGATTGTTTTACACGCTTTCCCCCAAACATCAATACAATAGATTAAGTGTGGAACAATGATTGTGTTATACAATAAATACAGAGCTTTATCATTTAATAGGTCTCTGACTTTGTACAGTACTGCTATCGATCTAGCTATTTTTATTCTTACAGAATTTATGTGTTGTTTCCATGTCAGTTTGTCATCAATGATAACACCCAAAAACTTCACCTCATTCACTCTACAAATCTCAACATCCTCAATTTTGAGTGGAACATCAACAGTTTTCTTTTTATTACCGAATATCATGTAATTAGTTTTTTCTAGATTTAATGATAATTTATTTATTTTAAACCAAGTTTGTATCTTGACAAATTCTGTCTTTATCAATTCTAACATTTGTTCTATATCTTCACCTGAACAGAAAAAAGTGGTATCATCAGCGAAAAGTACACATTTAAGGAGTCCTGACACATTTACCAAGTCATTCACATATAAAATAAAAAGCTTTGGTCCAAGTACAGAGCCTTGGGGAACTCCACATGTGATATTACAGAGGTCAGATCTTACATCATTTATTTGTACAAATTGTTTCCTATTTTTTAAGTAGCTAGATACCCACTGTAATGCTGGTCCTCTAATACCATATTTGTTCAGTTTTTCAAGGAGAATGGTGTGATCAATAGTATCGAATGCTTTTTTTAAATCAACAAAAATACTGATACAATGTTGTTTTTGATCGACAGCAGTAGTTATTTGTTCCATTAGTTCCATGAGAGCCATTGATGTAGAGTTTTTTGATCTAAACCCATACTGACTGTTGCTTAGAATATTTTGTTTATCTATAAATTGGTCTAGTCTGTTCACAAATAGTTTTTCAAGAATTTTTGAAAACTGTGGTAACAAGGATATAGGTCTATAATTGTTGAATACACATTTATCACCATTTTTAAAAAGAGGAACGACCTTAGCTACTTTCATATTATCTGGAAAAATTCCTGTTGAAAATGATAAGTTACATATGTATGTGAACGGCTCAATAATATGGCTCATTATGTCCTTTACAAACATCATATCCATGTCCACCCAGTCTTTCGATCTCTTGTCTGTAAGATGTTTTACTACATTCATTATTTCCTCTTTGTTAGTTCCATTTAGGAAAATACTATTTGCACAACCTGTAATTGAGTGGATCATATTTTTATCTACTTTTGGTATCTTAGCTGCAAGGCTTGATCCAACATTTACAAAATATTGATTAAATCCATTAACAATTTCATTTTCATCATGAACTTCATCGTTGTCTTTTACAAAATATTTTGAAATACCAGTTTTTGCTTTATGATTCTTCAGTACACCATTCATTACTCGCCATGTTGCTTTCATATCACCATTAGTTTTATCTAATAATTTACTATAATATTCTTTCTTATGTTTCCTTATAATCCCTACTAATTTATTTTTATACTTTTTATATTTTTCTTCTGCGCTCTGACTTCGTAATTTCAAGAAACATGAATACAAATAATTCTTTTTTTTACATGCATTTCTTAACCCTTTTGTCATCCATGGTTGATCATTCGTATTTCTCTTTGTGTAATTTGTTTGCACACAATTCTTTACATACAGGGTTTCCAAGATATTCATAAACTCATCATATGCTCTGTTCGCATCATCAACATACACATCATTCCAGTCTTGTTTATCCAGATCCTCTTTCAATTTTTCCAAAACTTTTTTTGATGTGTTTATGATTTTTTTCTTCGTTGTGACCAGTGTTGTTTTTGACAGCCATTTTGATATCAGTTTTAGTCATAGTCTTTTAGACTAAAATACTTCTTAGTTTTAGTCTGTTTTAGTCATTTCTATATTTAATGGTTTTAGTTCAGTTTAAATCGACAAAAACTTAAAAAATTTAAGTCTAGTTTTAGTCTTTAAAAAAAAAAAAAAACATATTAGTCAGCTAAAAAAAGTTAATTTTGGGTTTAGTTCCTCTTTAAAGTATGTTGAACAAACAGGCAACACATAGGCAACATACAAAATGAAGGTAAAAAACAGAATATAGACATAAAAACGTCGCAGATAATAAATATAACGACCAACCTGTGTTGGTAAATGGCTGTTTGAACCATCTTTCTATACATACATTGTTCAAAGATTAGAGGAAATTTGACTTCCATCTAATTTCTGTGCAAAACGTTAGGTCTGAAATTGTTAAGTGTTTTTGAAATGTTATAAACACTATAGATAACCAATTAAAACATAACACACTGCTGCCTGCATCGCTTCACACGTCCTCCACAGAACGACAGAAATATCTGCACTTAGTGAAAAAAGAGAGCCCCCCATTTAAATGAGATTGGGTCACGTCAAAGAGGATTACATCTGTGGGTGGATCAGGCCTCATTTGTCACAATATTATTTTCACTTTTGCAGGCATGACAGCCGATAAAAAAAGTTCAAGTCCACAATATTTGGGTTGTCAAGGCCAAAAAGAAAATGACACTGGGTAAAAAAAATGAATAAATGAAAAAGAAGGGAATTGTATAATTATAGTTCAGAAAGTCTATTTTTTTTATTTTTTGCTCGTTATTCTATTGCACAATTCATAATCCAAATCAAAATAATAATAAATGGAGCACTGAGTTTGTCACTGAAGATTATAGAATTTATCTGACAATACTTTATGCAGTTATTATAAATCAAGTCAGCTGTTTTGTCGACCAGTCATCATCTCGAAGGGAGAGGTAGTTTTTATTTTAATCACGATGGTTACTGAACAACACGATAAAAATCCACTTTTTGGATGAGTTTTGTACCTGCATGTGACAAACGCTGAAATAACTTCATTTATTTACTCTCTGAAGAAAAAGAACGGCTTTTTCTCCGGTGAGTGTGCTTGTGAGTCACGGCTGAGTTCTTAACTCAAGTAGTCATGGGAGTTGTAGTTCTTTCCCTCTGACCTATCACAGTGTCTCTACACAGCCCCGACAACCAATCACAGAACTTGTAGTCGTCATGGGAGTTGTAGTTCTTTCCCTCTGACCTATCACAGTGTGTCTCTACAGCCCCAACAACCAATCACAATACATAAACAAACGCCACGGCCATTTTGAACAGAAAGTAGCTATCAGTTAGCAAAAGTTTCCGGACTTTTCAACACATAAAAACGCTTATAAACAGAGCAGTAAAATTCTGAAATATAGCAAATCACTTTCTACAGTTACACTAAGATCAACGCTCAGCAACACAGCGATTCAACTGTCGAAAACAATGACGGACTCTCTCGGAACCGTTCGGTCCACAGCAGATCCTGGACACACCAAACCACTGAGCAGAAAAAGTTTCTGACAGCATATGCTTGTTTACCCGCTTCAAATGCAATAACTACACAACAGCACTTCCTCGCAGTTTTATAAATGAGCTTATTAGGCAAAAAGTTGACGCGGAGGTCAAACGTGAATGCGCTATTCTGTGACAAGTCAGCAGTGAGTCCAAACAGAACCAGAACCTGACCCACACACACAGCAGCGACAATTCTATAACCAAACAGCTTCAAACAAGGACAGGATTTATTTAAAAAAATACATACATTCGGTTCTTCTCTTCTCACAGTTGGGCTGAATACAAAATAAGTCCATAAATCTTTTCTGGGCTGGCGGCCGGCCACCGACCGACCGAGCCCCTTCGTGCAACATGCTGCTGCAGGATCTTCCATGGTCCAGTTTGAAAAGGAAGTCACAGGTGAGCGACGCGCAGCGCGTGGCCATGCTGCATCAACACCGCGGTGGTGGGCGTGACCAAACAGCTGACTTTCCGACACAGAATATAATTATGGGCACTTGGGCAGAAATATAAATTATTGATTGAACGAAACATTTTCGTTCAGTCTCGTCTCGTCTAACGAAAACTCACACACATTTCGTCACGTTTTAATCATTAAAGAGCAATGATTATTTAGTTACCGTTTCGTTATTGTCATGAAAAAAGGGGGCGTTAACGAAAAATTTACGTCAGCGTTACGTCAACGAAAACAACACTGGTTGTGACTGCTTTTGTGATATTTTGATCATTTTTAAAGATTGTGAAAACTGGTAAATGATCACTTAAGTCGGTCGTTAAGATACCACCTATCACATCCCCATTTGTTATATTTGTGAAAATATTATCAATTATTGTGGCACTATGAGTTGTAATTCTTGTTGGCTTTGATATCAATGGATACATATTTAAACTGTACATTGAGTTTATAAATGTGCTTATGTTATTTGAATCTGTTTTATTTCCCATATCAATGTTAAAGTCTCCACACAAAAAAATATTTTTATTAAAACTCTTCTCCATTAGTTCCAAGATTTTATCAGTGAATATTTCTATATTTGCTCCTGGTGATCTATATACACAACTTATTATTATGTTTTTATCGTTTTTGTTTATAATTTCTATTGTTATCATTTCCATAATATTATCAACTATTATTGACATTTCATTATTTAATTTACATTTTATTTCATTATTGACAAATAGTGCGACACCACCACCTCTTTTATTATTTCTGTTCATATGATATAATTCATACCCCTCGATGTGAATGTTAAGAGCGTCAATAAAGCCTGACTAAAATATATATAAGTGCCTCCCGCCTTGCTGATATTAACACATACGAGTACGGTAAACTTAATACTACAGACAGATGGCACCACAAGAAAAGAATGCATTTACCAAGAAATAATAGAGATGATGGTGCTGCATGGCTACACTGACTATTCCACAACATGCTCTTGGAGTCATCTTTGTTGGTCCACCACTCCTGGGGAGGGTAATAATGGCCTTGAATTTCCTCCAGTTGTACACAATCTGTCTGACTGTGGATTGGTGGAGTCCATCTCTTTACATATGGTTTTGTAACATTTTCCAGCCTGATGAGCATCAACAACTCTTTCTGAAGTCTTTAGAAATCTCCTTTGTTCCTGTGATGGTACACTTCCACAAACATGCTGTGAAGAGCAGACTTTGATAGATCCCTGTTCTTTAAATCTAACAGGGTGTCCACTCACACCTGATTATCATCACACTGATTGAAAACACCTGACTCTAATTTCAACTTCAAATTAACTGCTAACCCAAGAGGTTCACATACTTTTACCACTCACAAAAATGTGATATTGGACCCATCCATCCATCCATTATCTTTTACCCGCTTCTTCCATTTTGGGTCACGGGGGTCGCCTGTGCCCATGTCCAGCAATCACTGTGCAACGGGCAGGGTACCCCTTGGACAGGTTGCAAGTCCATCACAGGGCCACATAGATACAAACGAGACCAACAACCATTCACTCTCTCACTCACACCTAGGGACAATTTAGAGTCACCAATGAGCCTAACATGCATGTTTTTGGTCTGTGGGAGGAAACCGGAGTACCCAGAGAAAATCCACGCATGCATGGAGAGAGTATGCAAACTCCACCCGGAAAGGCCCCTGGGCTGGGATTTGAACCAGGGACCTGTTCGCTGAGAGGCAGAATCTCAACCAGTTGTGCCACGTGCTGCCCATAATATTGGATCATTTTCCTCAATAAATAATTGGCCAATTACTGTATAAGCATGCATCAGGATACGAAGTATAATATGTATTTCTGTCTCATTTGTTTAACTGGGTTCTCTTTATCTATGTTTAGGACTTGTGTGAAATTCTGATGATGTTTTAGATCATATTTATGCAGAAATATAGAAAATTATAAAACGTTCACAAACTTTCAAACTCCACTGTAAACACACATCAGTGATCACACGCCTGCGAGGTGCACAGAGGAGGAGCATAACATGTGTGAACTGTGTAAGGGTAATTTATTTCTCAATGAGAAGAAACTGATGCAAATTAATTCAGAACAACTCATCTATGAAGACCCCTCAGGTTTACAACCTAGACAGTATCACTTATACTGTATGTCCATGAATTGCTGCATAAAGTTGTAACTGTGGGACCATGACAGCTGTGGTGCTGCAGGAGGACGTCACCACAATTGGGAGACAGCAAGTTTTCAGGAATCACCAAAGGTGGGCATATGAACGCAAGGGACCGCTAATGCGCTAATCCGCTTACAGCGGACCTAACGTTTTTGTCAGCGTAACAGCGGAGTGACTAACTTTTATAATTCATAAGCGGATTTGTGCTATTTTTATTTAAAATGCAGTACCGCTAATAACTAATTATCTATCAGTAAAAACGAATAAACTTATTTTAGAGGCTCTTATGCTGGCTCCGTAGCTGCTTGTTTTGCCTTTTTCCCCTCCCTCACCGTCTTGACATCTTCCGGGTCAGAGGTGAACTGGACGCTAACTCTGTGGCTAGCTGGTTGTGCTGGGTTTCTTGGATAAATCCGCAGAGAACCCCGCTGTTTCAAGCCAAATTAACGCGGCCGGAGGATTTTATTGTGTGTTTTGTGTCGACCACTCGACGGTGAGTCGTTAGTTTTATGTATTTTAGTTACTTTTCATTAAATCTGTTGACTACCTATAGAATCTTGACATCTTCCGGGTCAGAGGTGAACTGGACGCTAACTCTGTGGCTAGCTGGTTGTGCTGGGTTACTTGGATAAATCCGCAGAGAACCCCGCTGTTTCAAGCCAAATTAACGCGGCCGGAGGATTTTATTGTGTGTTTTGTGTCAACCACTCGACGGTGAGTCGTTAGTTTTATGTATTTGGGTTACTTTTATGTATAAATGCGGTGGCGACACACCCGTGTATTTGAGATTTAAAAGTGGTCTTAGGGATTAAAAGATCATTCTCTTTTTTGTTAATTTCGTGGCCGAATAGAATATATGTACGTAAAGTATTAAATAAATCCTTTGATTTTTGTAATTTCATCCTTTTAGGATCATTTTAGTTACTTTTCAGTTGGCAGTGTAGTGCAAATATTGCATAACGCTGCCGGCTACCAATTGTCGAATATAAATAGCGGATTAGATTAGCTTCCCCTAATTTTCATAAGACATTTGTGCTTTTGAAATTGTGGACCTAAAAAATTAATAAGCGTTTTAGAAATTGTGGAACTAATTTTTTGATTAGCGTTGCCCACCAATGGGAATCACACAGACCAAATACTGATCGGGTATTTCTTAGTTGTCCCTGAGTCAGCTGGATGGGGTGACTTCATCCATATGATGCCCTGATATATAAAATGTCTTCACACAGCAGAGGAAATTGTTGTCCACGAGTCGTTTTGTCACATCAACTATTTAAAGAATAAGCTTTTAAGTTCTACCAAGCGTTTGAGTGTCTCTGTGTTTAAAGTAATCAATAATTGAACACGTGTAAAGTTGTAAACGCCTTAGAAAGGCTCCACTGGCCGATGTGTGCCCTCCGGTTTACTTCATTCAACAGCAAAGCATACACACATTTTACATGTGCGGCAAACATGTTTTTCACACCTTACCACTTATTTAGGAGCATCTCTGATTCACATTCAATGAAATTCTTCATTTTGCTGCATCCAGACTTTTTGTATGTGCGCATGGTTTCATACATCTGGAGCTGGCTTCATCTGGAGAACTGTTTTTGCATGGTAACGTACAATGATGACAACACATAGCACTTTATTACTTATTTAGTCGTGAGTATGCCGGGTTTTATTTCTCCTTCTATTTAAGCGTGTGCCATGTTTCAGTATAAAATCTACACAAGTCTTTGCACATGAGACCCCAGGACTCTGCGGTTTACACTCATCTATAGGCCAGTGGTCACTCTTTCAGGGATGAAGATGTGTGCATTCTTGGTAGAGAGGAACTTTGGATAGAGAGAAGAGTAAAAAAATAAACATTTTTGTGAACAGAGTAAAAGAAATAAACATTTTTGTGAACAGAGTAGAAAAATTAACATTTTTGGGAACAGAACACGCCCATCGTTGATCAGGGGGAGAGGCCTCTGTGTCCAACAGTCCTCTTGTGCCCCATTTGCACTGCTCCTAATCAGCCCTAACTCTGCTCAGCCCTGCACTTTAAGACAGATTCTGGAGGCGTGTCCAGAATCCAAGTCCTGCTAATGAGAGTTCTGTGATGAGTTAAACTTAAAGAAGTCTGCTCCTCAGATAAATAATGTTAAATTATTATTTTTATATATGAATGTTTCTGTTAAGTTATTTTATATATGAACAATTCTGTTCAGTGCCCTGAGATGACTTGTGTGGAACCAGATTCTACAAAAAACATCTATATTTAAATCTAACAAAGTCTGGTCCTCTGGACATTCAAAAAACTAAACAAAACAAAATGTAGAAATGTTTCTTCTTTCATCCGAAAGACTTCTTCAGTCTGAGGTGCTGTATTCAGCTCAGTCTTATAAAATAGCTATTTATTTATAAGACTGAGCTAAAAACAATACCTCAGACTGAAGAAGTCTTTCGGATGAAAGAAGAAACATTTCTACATTTTGATTTTTTTTTTGGTTTTTTTTTTGTATTCTGAATGTCCAGAGGACCAGCCTTCACTTTTTAGATGTTTCTACCTGGATTATTGACCATGCATCAGGATATCTTTATTTAAAAAAAAAAAAAAATCATCATTTGATGTATTTGCACTCGTGGTTTTGTTTCCTGTATACAGATTATTTTTTCTTGTATACAGATTATTTTTCTTGTATACAGATTATTTTTAGCTTTGATTTAAAGCTTTAATTTAAAGTGTAATGCTTGTTTTGTGATTTGTACATCTATGGGTTAGAATAAAGTTATACAAAGGCTGTATCTCTTCTTTAAACATGTTTGAGGGAAACGTTCCTGATTAATAATTGTATTAATAATAGCACTTTGAGATTTTCATTAATGAAAAGTGCGTTATAAATTTAATTTATTATTATTATTATCATTATTATTATTATTACAGTATTATTATTATTATTATTATTATTATTATTATTATTATTATTATTATTATTATTATTATTATTATTATCATTATTATCATTATTATTATTTTGTCTTTTTATGATTTTTCCGCTGTTAACTTTAATTAACAGATTATTTAATAAAGTCAAAGTGAAAACAGGATTTAATGATAAATCCGGCACCGTTTATTTATTTTTAATTTTCACTGGTGAAAAAAAAAAGATACATAAAATGTTTTTAAAATACTATTTCCACCCTCCGTCCTGGACTCCCGGTCCTCCTGCCTGCCAGGGCTCAGAATCTGACCTTTGTCTTTGGGGTCCGGCCTCGCGTGCTTCGCAGGTCAGCAACTCGTATGATCCTCCGCAGTGACTTTGCTCACTCGAATTTTGTCATCGGTCACCAAACACAAAAAACGCTTGGAGTTCAGAATTAAACACGGTGTTGTCATTATTGGTTTTAAAATCTTAACAATAGATCCAGCCGCTGCTCCGCGTCCAGATAAATATCAAATGGCGGATTGGTGAAAAGTTTCTGAGATCCAGTGACTCCTCCCCCTGACCAATCAGAGTCCAGCATTCGTGCTTTGGTTTGGACTCGGCTTGAATGAGCTCGTTTCACTGGAAAAAATGCCCCTCTAAAAATAAGAAAAAAAATAATTAAAACAAGATTTTTTGGCTTGAAATAAGCAAAAAAAATCTGCCAATGGAACAAGTGAAAATTCACTTGACAAGATTCTTAAAATAAGACATTTTGTTCAAGTCAAACAAGATATGCGGAATCTTGAAACTAGCTACAAAAATCTAATTTTGAGCAATATTTTACTACAATTGTTTTCAGAGTAGCCTTTTCTCCAGTGTACTACTTTTGAGCATCTGAATCTTATTAAAAGACAAGAAAAGCTCACAAGTTTAAAACAACTTAAAATTAGATTTTTTTTGGATTGAAATAAGCAAAAAGATCTGGTAACAAGTGAAAACAAGATATGTGGAATCTTGAAACTAGCTACAAAAGTCTAATTTTGAGCAATATTTTACTACAATTGTGAGCTTTTCTTATAATAAGATTCTGATGCTCAAAAGTAGTACACTGGAGAAAAGTCTACTCTGAAAACAAGTTTAAAACAACTTAAAATTAGATTTTTTTGGATTGAAATAAGCAAAAAGATCTGGTAACAAGTGAAAATTTTCTTGACACGATTTCTAAAAATAAGACATTTTATCATTTTACAAGATAAACAATCTTAAACCTAGCTGCAAAAATCTCATTCTTAGCAATATTTTACTACAATTTTGGGTGGGCTTTGTCTTAAAGTAAGCGTGTGATGCTTAAAATTAGTATACATCCCCTAAAACTTTTACTCATTTTTAGTTCTACAGATGTTTCAAAGCCTACCTAAAATAAGATTAGAAATTGTATTTTAAGAAAACTTATATTTAAGAAATCCTGACAAGCATGCTTTCGCAACATTAGATTTTCTCCAACCCGTTATCAAATTTAACCAACAAACGTAATAACATACATGTCTTGTCAAAACATTCAAACATTTTCTGTAATGTCAAAAAATGAAAGGTATTCTTTAACTTCAACACATTTATTTTATCACAATGGTTTCAGGAGCAATGCAACAACTACTACTCCCAATTACAACTGTAGTTAACACTTGATTATATTTTTAAAAAATAATATAAAACACCCTCAACAAAATAAAAACTATTTTTGCTATGAAAAATGGAGAGTATACTACTGGGCACCATGAAAAATGAGGGAGCCACTACAACTTCAAATGTTTAAACATAAAATGTCTTTGGGAAATGTGATGGGCACATCTCCTACCGTGAGCAGGCAGTTGGACGAACACACAATCAGAATTGGACAGGAGAGGGAGAGTTTTCCTGGGGGCTTTGAGGTCCTGTTTTTCCTGAAACACAAAGACATATTTCTGTTGGCATGATGAATCATATTTTAAGATTGTGGAATATAAGCCAGATAAATAAATAAAATAAAGAGAGAACCTGTAAAACTATCATGTTAAATATGACGCGGTTGAAAATTTGGGTGCACTAACTGTGCTGGTGAACCAAAAAAAAGTTTAGAAACACCAGTGCAATCAGTGCAAGAAGTTAGTGTAGAACCATGGAAAAAAATGTATCAATTAAAAAAATGATTTTGAGTAAGATATTTCCAGCAACCTGCAAAGATTTTGTTTCTTTCCACCTTGAAAACTTTAATATCCAAATACTATGTTAGGTTTATTCTTTAAAAAATAATAACACCAATTTCTCATTAACATTCAAATAATAATGTATTATTGTAATTAAAAAGATAAATTAATCTACATTTCTGGAAATGTTTGAATTATCAGAATAATCCAGGTGTCAAAATGAAGCTTAAAAAACATGAATCTGAAAATGTGCTTATACAGTATAACCAAATTTGACTTAATCCTCTGTTTGATTAGATGGGTTACATATGGTCATGCTATCACATGAAGTTGCATTAAGGGACAAAAGTAGTACAAAGATGCACACCACCAAAATAAAGTAGGACAAACTCACTCTTAGAACTGGACAGGAGAGGGAGAGCTTCCTGGGGGCTTTGGGGGCTTGTTTTTCCTGAAACACATAGACATCTTTCTGTTGGCATGATGAATCATAATGTTAATACAGTATTCAGATTGTGGAAGATAAACAAAACAAAAACAAGACAAAATAAATACAAAACTAAATTCACCAAACTCCTTGTCAGTAGTGCCTGAGTCGGTGTGCTGTAGGCATGTAACGGTTGTAGTGGGTGTACCGAACCGTTTCGGTACAACACGTTCGGTTCGGTCCACCTCCGTACCGTTTCGGTTATTTTTTTCACTCATTGAACGTTAATATATGCGCCGCGGAACATAATTTCCTGGGCGCGTTTCAGCACGGAGCTTTTATCGCGTAGCACGCGCAGCATTATTAGCCATTAGCTGCTCGCTCCGGTCTCCTGTTTGGGAACGTTATGGCTTTCTTGTTAAGACGAGCGCACATTCAAAGCTGTGTGTGTGGACGACTCTGCAGCAGCTGCTAGAGGCAGCTCTCTGCAGCAGACATCACGTCTCACGTGAACGCGCTTGAAACTACGTCATCGGAATGTGAACGAAGACACCGCAGCTGTGCGCTAACAACACAGCAGCTGCATTTAAACTACTTCTTCAGGTAAATTAGATCGGTCCAGAGCAATAACACAAACTGTATGAGTTCTGAATCTAAGTCTGAATGTTGTTATATGCGCAGGCTTTAAAGTTACTGATCCTCGCTACCGCTACGAGACATCCATCACTCAAAAAGTTCAGCTCTTTATGAAAAAACTGTATTGTCAACAAGCCCTGGAGCTCATTAAAGCCCTGATGAGATGAGTGAGAGCTTCAACCGTTCAAAAAGAGGTATTGTTATTTTATTATTATTATCTAAATAATCTTTTTTGTTTAAAATCATAATCTTATTAACTTCCATTCCCCATCCATCAAGTACATTATTTTATCAACTGAAGTTATTGAAGTTCCATGATTTGGTATAATATTTTATCAGTTATGTATAGGGCTCAAAATAATGCATTACCTTTAAATATCCAAATGCATTTTGTTAAAAGACAAAGTTGTTATACAGAGATGTTTGTAAAACCACAATTCAGAACTAGTTTGAAGGGACGTTCTACCTCAATCCAGGGAATTAGATTATGGAATGGCTTGGAGAATGTAGTTAAAAATGCCAAGTCAATGTTTACATTTAAGAAAATTATCAAAACGAATGTGTTAAAAAAATGAAATAGCGTAATGTGTATTGTATTAGTTAGAAAATTAGAAAGAGTTAGTTATTTTGTTCTGTTGGTTGAAGATTATTATTGTTTAATCTGATTGTTGGAAAAAAGGGGCAGATATAATAAGATTTATTCTTCTTTCTGCTACCTTTCATTTTTTTATATTTTGTACATTATCATTTATGGGATTGTCTTGTATTGTTTCTTTTGTAAAAAATGAACAAATTTAATAAACATAAACTTGTTTTTTTATCTCTTTGTTTTATTACAAGTCTGGGACATAGGTAGCTGCTCTCTTTGTCCTCTTCAGGGACAGACATCCACCAGAGATCACCTGCAGCTAAGAAGTGTGTGATGACTGAACTGAACTCTGAACTGTTCCAGCACCTGTCCCACTTGGAGGAGCAGGTCCAAGAAGTTGTGAGTACAGTAATGAGGACAAATACAGCCACACTGCTGCTACTGGACAAAAACTTGATTAGTTAGATTGTAAACAGTCTGTTGCTGCTTATTGTTCTGACTGTTATTGTATTTATTAAGATTTTTATTATTGTTAATATAGTTTATTTATTGTAGAGTGCTGTTTATTTAAAATATCATCCAAATGGGTCACTTTTATTTATTACTACAATGCAATACAAACACATTTTTAGCATATTTTCAAAATAAACATTTAGTAAGTCTTTATTTTGTCTTTTTTTTTTGTACCGAAAATAAACCAAATATAAACCGAACCGAGCCCTCCTTGTAGTTGAACCGAACCGAAATGTGATTTTAGCGTACCGTTACACCCCTAGTGTGCTGGTAGTCTCATCTGTAGACTGGTCCAGAATGATTGTTGAGTCGCTCGAAATGGCCTCATCTGTGCTCATCAAGACGGCGTCTCTTTGAAGAGCTGCAAAGATGAGCCAATTAATCAATTCCAACAAATGCTGGCCAACATCATATGTTATTAAGTCTACTAAAGCTATGATATATTTATTATTGAGGAAATTAATCGTTAGTTGCAGCTTTACCACTTTGATTGTCTCCCACTCAAGAGATGTTTTTTTAGGGGACCTCACATTCTGCAATCTTTGGTTTAGTTGCGCAAACACAGTGACCTTAAGAACACATTACCGGTAATTACATTTTTTTAAATCCTCAATAAAAATGTGCAAAATAAAAAAACTTTGGTCATTAACTGGATGCATTTCACTTACCCATGAATTCGACCTTGGTCCTGTAGCATGGGGTAATACAGCTCTCCTTTTAGCCATTGCTGTGATTTCAGGTTTTGGTGGGTATCTGTGTTATACCATAAAGAAACCTTAATAATAATACCATTAAACTAGGCATTGAGCACACATTGCACACAGTACTAGCTTTTTCTTAATTGCACTGGCTACAACAAAGCATTTTTTTAACATTAATATTGTTTTAAACCAGTAAAATTGTTTACAGGTAGTTTATAAATTTTGAAAATTTAGAAGTTTCTTAGATATCTGAAATTTCATAGTTCAATCAAATTTAGATTCACATCTGCAGCTAACAACTGAACATATTTTTTGTTGCTGTCTCAAAGTAGCTGTACATGAATGGATGGGAGACATGCATTTAGAGACAAGCCAGCAATAACAATTATATGCATTATTGATTTTAAAATTGTATTGTTATTCAGTTTTAATACTATTAACTGAGATATGTATTAATGTTCACAGCAACAGCAAATCATAAAAGAGTAGGGTTCTCTCCATTGTATTATTGCAATATTTTTAATAATTTATTGCCAAGTGTAGCGGAATTCAGTTTTTTTCCTTTGCGCCGGTGGAGAATGTGCAGTTAGCATTTAGCAACATGTCCAGTTAGCATTTAGCAACATAGCACTATCCTACAGCGGCTACCGCCTGCGCTCGCACACACACACGTCACTAAAGACGTAAAAACTTTTATTTAATATTGGTATGATCATTACAACAACTTGTGTCCATGTCTCAGTCTACATTATAAACAACTTTGTATAAATACGTTACCTCTTAACGTCGACACAACCGGTCATAGCTCATCCACGCTGTTAGCTGTTCCTAGCTAGCGCTAGCGCTGTTCGGCGCCGCTTCTTTTTATTTCACGTCAGCTGCAACGTTGAGCTATAAAAACACGATTAAACATCGATAAGAATGTGTAATGCGCATTGCAACGACAGAAACTCTGTACAAATAACTTTATCGTACTTGAGAAAAGGTAAGAGAGCTTACCTAAAAAGCCACCGTCGCGACTCGCAAGTTTTACTATGTCCAAGACTGCGCATGCGTACTGCGCCGCACGCGCTGAGAGTTCTTCTTCTTCTTCTTCTTCTGTGAGGTTTACGGCAGCTTACATCCTTCCGGTGTATTACCGCCATTGGTCCCACCAGAGAAGCAGGGACGAAAAGAGGACTCGAATCAGCCTCAAATCAGCTAAAATACTAGCTAAAGTATTGATGCCAAAGGGTTATTTCCACAATGCGCTGCCCATAGTTGGGCCTGAGTAGGAGCGGTGCAAATGGGGCATTATAATGCTGTTGTTGGGAGTATCACTCAGCCCTCTGTGAATAGCAAGTGGTCATCGGGGCAATAACGATTGACATTTGATTGACGGTCCTCCTGTATCATGTGAACAACTAGTTTTGTGTGTCACCAGCAAACTGGTTGAAAAGGTGCTGCTTATAAGATTCACCCCTGGTAGTTTGGTTGCAGCTTCTAAAGGCCCCTCCATACTCCACCTGAAACACCAAAACCAGCTGTCATTGTCACAATTGCGTGACAACATTTGTCTTTTTGTTCGCACAGAAACTTTGCCCAGCCCTTCTCGACCCAAGGCTTTGGCCGGACATTTTCTCACAGGCATATGCACCAAGTATTGCATGATTGGTCCGAAGTTTGTGGGCATGTTCGTCAATGTCAAAATGAGCTTGGACATTCACCTGTACCAATTGTTCAAACACTAAATTAGTCAAATGGCCAAAACTCCTGGATTTAGATATGTGCAGATATTGCACTGGAAAAAATGCCCCTCTAAAAATAAGAAAAAAAAATGTAAAATAAGATTTTTTTGCTTGAAATAAGCAAAAAAATCTGCCAATGGAACAAGTGAAAATTCACTTGACAAGATTCTTAAAATAAGACATTTTGTTCAAGTCAAACAAGATATGCGGAATCTTGAAACTAGCTACAAAAATCTAGTTTTGAGCAATATTTTACTACAATTGTGAGCTTTTCTTGTCTTATAATAAGATTCTGATGCTCAAAAGTAGTACACTGGAGAAAAGTCTACTCTGAAAACAAGTTTAAAACAACTTAAAATTAGTTTTTTTTGATTGAAATAAGCAAAAAGATCTGGTAACAAGTGAAAACAAGATATGCGGAATCTTGAAACTAGCTACAAAAATCTAGTTTTGAGCAATATTTTACTACAATTGTGAGCTTTTCTTGTCTTATAATAAGATTCTGATGCTCAAAAGTAGTACACTGGAGAAAAGTCTACTCTGAAAACAAGTTTAAAACAACTTAAAATTAGATTTTTTTTTGACTGAAATAAGCAAAAAGATCTTCCAACAAGTGAAAATTGTCTTGACACGATTTCTAAAAATAAGACATTTTATCTTTTTACAAGATAAACAATCTTAAACCTAGCTGCAAAAAATCTCATTCTTAGCAATATTTTACTACAATTGAGCGTGTGATGCTTAAAATTAGTATACATCCCTAAAACTTTTACTCATTTTTAGTTCTACAGATGTTTCAGATGTTTCTCCAACCCGTTATCAAATTTAACCAACAAACGTAATAATACATGTCTTGTCAAAACCTTCAAACATTTTCTGTAATGACAAAAAATGAAAGGTATTCTTTAACTTCAACACATTTATTTTATCACAATGGTTTCAGCAGCAATGCAACAACTACTACTCCCAATTACAACTGTAGTTCACTTTTGAATATATATTTTTAAAAGTATAAAATAAAACATCCTCAACAAAATAAAAATAAAAAAACTACTACGAAAAATGAGGAGCGTAGTACTGTAGTGGAGTACAATGAAAAATGAGGGAGCCATTGTGTTTCACAGTTACAACTTAAAGGGATTGTGACATGATTTTTTTACTATTCATAAAATTGCTCAATATATATATATTTTATCATTTAAATATGTTTGTTTTTGCAAACAAAATGATAAATCACTTTAATTTTGCTTTAAAAGTGATTTTGAACTTCAAGCCGTGTTTAATCATGGGAAATCCCATTACACGCGAACGCACCATCTGTGATGTCACACCGGGCAGAGCTCTGGGCTTGTCACAGTGCGCAGGTATGAGCAGCTCGACATGAAGGAAGTCTGATACAGCATCAGACCTAAATTAGATCCTGTTGTTTCTTGTTCCATCACCCAAACTATTTTCTGCTTCCCAAAATGAAGACAAATAGCTCAAATCTTCACATAGATTGCTAAATTCGTCCAGTTTTAAATTGTCCGCTATTAAAGACACCACAGCCCTCTGCCCAGTGTGACATCACATATGGTGCGTTCGAGTGTAATCGGATTTCCCATGATTAAACATGGCTTGAAGTTCAAAATCACTTTTAAAGCAAAATTAAAGTGATTTATCATTTTGTTTGCAAAAACAAACATATTTAAATGATAAAATATATATATTTTGAGCAATTTTATGAATAGTAAAAAAATCATGTCACAATCCCTTTAAAATGTATAAACATGTTCAAATTTAAACTTTCAAAATGTTCAAAGAACTGCATTGCTGCAACATAAAATGAGAGTTGCAACATAAAATGCAAAATAAAAACTATCTATCTATCTAAAAATGAGGTAGAGTTGCAACATAAAATGAGGTAGAGTTGCAACATAAAATGAGGTAGAGTTGCAACATAAAATGAGGTAGAGTCCACAGGCATGTTGTCCAATGTTTTTCATGCACTCATAATGCTATTTCAGCAACATTTAAAATGGGTAAACAACCAAAATTCTGAACATGAACTGGCCAGTAAAATAACTAGCTTACTGCATGCATGTACTACTGTCCAATAAAAGTTTTCCATTCGGCCATGCTCTTTTTGTAGGATGATGTTAGATCTCCCTCATGCATCTGGTCCAAAAGGACCTCTGTCTGTATGACTGACAGCAGAGTGGCCACACACTTTGGGTATGTAAGATGCAGGGCATCAGGTATAAAGCCCCCTCATCAACCTTGTCTTTTGGAAATGTTGTGATGGGCATATCTCCTACCGCGAGCAGGCAGTTGGACGAACACACAATCAGAATTGGACAGGAGAGAGGGCGCTTCTTCAAGTAGGCATCAGGGTCTTCATTTTCCTAAAAAAAAAAAAAAAAGAAACAGACATCTGTCAGTAAGACATACAGGATCACTTGGTTATTTAAGAACCTGAAGCAGAGAGTTGAAACCCAGCTTAAGTAAAATTTTGAAAGAGGTTGAAGGTACAACTCAAGTAGCTGTTTTTTAAGGGATCCATGATTAGTTGTAACAGAGTTTATTTGATAAACATATATTTTAACTGTGAAATCAAGACTAAAAATACTGTAGGATGTTCAGTTTTTATAATTTTTAAACTAAAAGTTTAAAAATATATTACACAGATGGGGCCATTATATTTACACACAAAGCATTCTGGGTAAATGATGATGTGGATAGGTCCTCGGTGTGAGTGACCTATATCCACCCTGAAGGTTAATCTTTGACAATATCTAATGATCGACTCTTTTAAATGAAACCAGAGAGCATTGACAGTGAGGAGAAGGTAGACATGACTCAGCCTGTAACTGAAAATACAGATGGAGGACAACAGAGCTGCGTCATGGAAGAACCTCCATCCACATGACAGACAGGGGACGCAACTGAAAATATGGATGGAGGACCTCAGTTTAGCTTGTGTCGCGCTAGCGCTGAGCTAATACATTTAAGGCAATATAGTGTCTACGCTAGCACGAATGCTAACAGGCTAAGCTGAGGTTCTTCTTCCATGAAGCAGCTCTATTGTTCTCCATCTATATTTTCAGTAAAAGGCTGAGTCATTTCTACCTTATCCTCTCTGTCAACGCTCTCTGTTCATTTAAAAGAGTCGATCGTTAGATATTGTCAAAGATTAACCTTCCTTGTTACTCATCGATCCCTGTAACTATGCAAAAAACATTTAATGCAGTCTACCTTACCAAAAGTAAAATGAGGGTCTTGGTTGGTTTTTATTGAGGGGATAACACATGCTGCATAACACATTTTAACAGACACAAATAAGCACCAACATTTACCTAGTGAAAACTATACAGTATTTATAAAAACAACCATTTTTGGTGTCTCTGAAGAGATAAAAAGAAAAAATATAGGAATTCAGAGGCTCCTTATAGCTTTTCAAATACTTAATTCAAAATTATCCAGGAACATTTCACACAGCTCACCTGAAGGACATGCACCAGAGCCTCTCTTGCCTCGCAAACTCGTTTTGGAGGAGCAGACACCGACGGAAACAGCAATGGCAGGACATGGAGGATCTGTAGAGCCTTTTCCGCTGAAAAGATTGGGTACAATTGTGTAAAAAAAAAACAGCTTTACAATTCATACAAGGTCAAATCTGATCAAAGTTATAAAACAATTTATACAAAAACATTTAGTGACTGCTTTCTATACTCATTTTAACCTTGTAAGAACTGTTTACACCCTTAGTCATCATAAAGCAAAAATAATATAGGGGGACTTGTTCACAAATGAGGGAAAACTGGAGCGTGAGATCGATAGGCGGATAGGTGCAGCATCCGCAGTGAAGCGGGCGCTGTACCGGTCTGTCGTGGTGAAGAGAGAGCTGAGTCAAAAGGCAAAGCTCTCAATTTACCGATCGATCTACGTTCCCACCCTCATCTATGGTCATGAGCTTTGGGTTATGACCGAAAGAACAAGATCTCGGATACAAGCGGCTGAAATGAGTTTTCTCCGCAGGGTGTCTGGACTCTCCCTTAGAGATAGGGTGAGAAGCTCAGTCATCCGGGAGGGACTCGGAGTAGAGCCGCTGCTT
>JBBPBX010046766.1:0-26447 GCA_038048925.1 Garcialebias charrua | reverse complement strand
TTATAAATTTTTATGGTATGTCTGTGGGCTATCCAGACCATGTTCATTCAATTTAATGCACAAAATAATTCTTAGATAATAAAATATCCCCTTTCTAGTTGTGCCTTTTCTCACTTCCGTCTGAACAGGCTGTTTATGATAAGGCCACGCCCTTCAAAAATCTGTTGACATTAACTCCGCCCTCCAAAGGGGACCCTGAGTCAGACCCAGAGGCAGACGCCATTTTGGGCAGGGCAAATGAGGCGCTGACGCGTCGCGTAGGCCGCTGAGAAACATCCATAAGTTCACCCTCCATGTTAAAAACTCTTCGTCTGACTCTTCGAAAACAAGCAATAAGGCTGCAGAGTAACACACTGGCTGCTAACTGCTATACACGCTCTCTCTAGCGGGGACCGCTTTTTTCACGGACCACATCCGGCGCGGACCGGATATGGTCCGCGAGCAGTCGTCCGGTTGATTTAAGAGCCCGTAAATAAGTTTTTTCGTTGATAGATAATTAGTTATTAGCGGTACTGCATTTTAACAACAACGAAACATCGAACTCTAGTAGCCATTGTGCTGAGATGAACTCAGGAAAAACAACCATCACGTATTTTATACTGAAGTGGGTGGAGCATCACCAGGGGTTGCTAGGTGAGGGGCTGGACTCAATGTGTGTGTGTGTGGGGGGGGGGCAGATTGTCCTGCAGCTTGTGACGTCACAAGCTGCAGGATTTGAAAACGAGACATTTATATCACTGAAAAATAAATATACTTAGAGTAAATAAACCACTGGGTGCATTTTTTTGGCAGCAGGACTGTTTTTTTTAAGAAGTACACAACCAAAGTTGAGTAAAAGAAACATTAAAAAGTGAATTTTGGATCTGTGGTCCCCTTTAAATGCTTTAATGTGTAACTTGAACATTGTTCAGTTTTGCAGGATCAAACAGTGCATGAAGAAAAACACGGTGATAGCTTTCATTAAAAAAAAGAGAAACTGGAATTTAGTTTCATGAATACAATGTTAACTGAGTGATAATCACAAGTAGCTTTAGTTATCCTGGATTCACCTTTGCACTCCATGTTTTGATCAGATACTCTGCAGCACCTTGCACGGCTCAGCAGAGAACCTAATTGAGGGTTTGATTCATATAAATCTGCAGCTGCAGTCTGGTGGGGTCAAGACAATGGGCCTCAGACTGTGGGTTAACACCAGGCAAAGGTCACTGCTGGAGAAGCAGCAGAATCTCTGTTGCAAACTGGAAAACGCAGCATATGGCCATGCAAAGACCCAGTTCTTTCTGTTTGTTCATGAAATCTGGGCCGTGTGTGGGTGTTTGCAGCTTGCCTGCAGGCCTGCTTCAAACTGTTGGTATGTGTGTTTATTAACTGTGTTACAGATGGATCACAATGCAAGAAAATAACACAATTTGTGAAGTTTATATTTACAATAAAGGTTTTTCTCTGCTGAGCAATATAAAGTGATTTAGTTTGAGGTAGTTATGATCGTTAGAACTCAACCCTAAAGTCAGCACAAAAGTAATCATTGGATGTACATCTATAACCGATTAACTTTTGATCAAATTTAAAATGGCCGCCACAGCTATTTAACATTAGCCAACACAAAATGACTAACTCGGTCAGTTTTACAGATACTGAGTGAAAACTCGATGTGGCTGAGATTCACATTCAGTTGCAATCCTTCAGTTTTGTTTTATCTGCTTGGGAATGATGCACAGCAGTAATTTCGGCATGCTGACCAGAACACAGTTTTGTCAACACGCATTATTTGCAATAAACTGCTTTAATTCCTTCATTTGGAAAAACACACAAATAGAAAGGCTGAATGTGAGCGGAAGATACAACCCGCCAGTTGTCCTCATCTTTGCTGGGAAATGATTCTTTCTGCCAGATTGTAATCTGGGTTGATCCATCAGAGAGCAGTAATGAGGTCTAATGCCAGGGCCCACTGGTTTCTAATGACACCTCTGCTATACCATCACTAAACCGGCTCGTTCCAGCTGTAAACTCCTGCTGGGCGCTGGGCAGCTGGGACTTGGCATCTGACCTTCCGTCAGACAGCCCATTACATCACAGCCCAAACCACGGCAAGAGGACAATCTGCTTTATTAGCTGGGATTCAGCACAGCAAACGTCCTAACTGCATTATTTTTAAAAATGTCAAGGTTTGGTTGAAAGGAACAAAAGGATTTATGCATTTATTAAATTCCTCAAAATTTCAAATGTAAGAAAAGCCACTTTTAACACAAAAAATATTATATTTTGCCGTAACATTGCCACAATATCAATAAGTAATAACTGGAATAATGATAATCTGTCAAGAACAGGTTTTGGATTCAATATAAGCCAGACACAGGAGTGTAAAAAACAAGAACAGTTTTATTTTATTGGCTGCTGGTTGCTGGATGGAGGAGTCAGGGTCCAGGTGGGAGTTTATTCAGAGAGGTTAGTGACTTTAGCCAGGATGAATAGGTTTCATGGGTTATTGTAAAAAAGCAATTAATCTTCTCAATCTTGTAATGTGGCAGGTGCTGTTGTTGATCTGCAGCCAATGATGTCACTCATCTAGAATGAGCTGCTACAGTGGGGCAAACAGAAGATGTTATCCAGGAAGGGGAAATCCAGATAAGTGGTCCGATGGTCATAGTGGGGTTCAAGCATGGGGAAGCAGAGAGCAGAAACCAGAGCCGAGTCGTGATCCAAAAGCGTAGTCAAAGGGGAAGGCACAGAGTCAGAAACTGTGGTCAGATGAGTAAATTAAATCCAAAAGGGTCAGGCGAAGCATCAAAAAAACAGATGAGGGTTCAAGGCAAGACAAGGAAACAAGGCTATGGAAACAGGATACTATGAATGGCTTTACTATTAGGGACCATGGAAAGTATAATAATTCTGTAACAAGTGAGTGAGAGACAGGAATTTAAAAAGTGAGCTGAACAGGTGAATGGAATCAGGGAGGTGTGGCATGGCTTGGAAGGAGCAGGATTGAGCTGGACATGGGTGATAGGCAATACAAGGCAACACAAAGCAGGGAAGAGAAACTATAGCAGGGGGACAGAGTGAGACAGGGAATCGGGGACGTGAACAAGTCATGAAGAGTCAGAGTCAGAGTCAGAGAGAATTTATTGTCATTTGCACCGCATGTAGTACATGTGTTGAAAACGAGATTATGTACACAGGGTCCCAGTTACATCCAACAACAAATGCAAGAGAAAAACAATAATAACATCTAGGATTAACTAAGAGAGACATCAGCTAGTAATACACTAAGCCCTAATGTAGTAGAAAAACATCATTATAAACAGCAGCACGAACATGAGCAGATGGTCACAGATGAACGCAGATAGTCACAGATGAACGCAGCAACAAGAAACAGATCAGTATCAACATGATGTGACATTTTGCAGTGTTTATTCTTATTATTTATTTATTCATGAGTCTGACAGCCTCAGGGTAGAAGCTGTTCCTCAGTCTAGTGGTTCTACATTTGATGCTCCTCAACCTCCGTCCCGAGGGGAGTGGTGCAAAGAGTGAGTGTGCTGGGTGAGTGAGGTCTTTCATGATGCAGGTGGCTCTTTTTCTGCATCTGGAGGTGTAAATGTCTGTGATGGTGGGGAGACTGACTCCCACAGACTTCTGTGCAGCCTTCACCACTCTTTGTAGAGCTTTCCTCTCTGCAACTGTGCAGCCTCCATGCCACACGTTGATGCTGGAGCACAGGACGCTCTCCACTGCACACCTGTAGAACGAGGTGAGGACTGAGCTTCTCAGACCAGCTCGTCTCAGCCGTCTGAGGAAGTAGAGTCTCTGATGACCTTTCTTGATCAGGCTGGTGGTGTTATTGCTCCAGCTGAGGTTATCATTCAAGTGTACACCCAGGTACTTGTAGCTGGAGACCACCTCCACCGCAGATCCACCTATATAGAAGAATAGAGATGTGAGCAGAAGGGGGGAGAGCGGGGGCTGCTGATCATGATATAATGTTTAAAATAATAATAATAATAATTAATGGTAAATGGTAAATGGAGCTTATTTATATAGCGCTTTCCAGCCGCCTGTGAGGGACCCCAAATCACTTTACAATACCAACCATCCACACATTCATACACACATTCATACACCGGTAGCGGTGACTGCCATGCAAGGCGCCTTCCAGTCCTACCGGGAGCAACTCGGGGTTAAGTGTCTTGCCCAAGGACACAACAACACATGGTGTGATGAACCGGGATCCGAACCTCCAACCTTCCGATCGGGGGACGACTGCCATTACCACTACACCACGGCCGCCCAATTAGCTGATATGCCACCTCAGAAATTTCTCCAAAGCAAATTCTACCAGAGAAAAAGGCCTTGGGTCTAGGTGCAACTGTTCAGATGTCACTGTAGCCATCCATCCATCCATCCATTTTCGTCCGCTTATCCGGGGTCGGGTCGCGGGGGTAGCAGCCTAAGTAGGGAGGCCCAGACTTCCCTCTCCCCAGCCACTTGGAGCAGCTCCTCTGGGGGAATCCCAAGGCGTTCCCAGGCCAGCCGAGAAACATAGTCCCTCCAGCGTGTCCTGGGTCTTCCTCTGGGTCTCCTCCCGGTGGGACATGCCCGGAACACCTCACCAGGGAGGCGTCCAGGAGGCATCCTAACCAGATGCCCGAGCCACCTCAACTGGCTCCTCTCGATGTGGAGAAGCAGCGGCTCTACTCCGAGTCCCTCCCGGATGACTGAGCTTCTCACCCTATCTCTAAGGGAGAGTCCAGACACCCTGCGGAGAAAACTCATTTCAGCCGCTTGTATCCGAGATCTCGTTCTTTCGGTCACAACCCAAAGCTCATGACCATAGATGAGGGTGGGAACGTAGATCGATCGGTAAATTGAGAGCTTTGCCTTTCGACTCAGCTCTCTCTTCACCACGACAGACCGGTACAGCGCCCGCTTCACTGCGGACGCTGCACCTATCCGCCTATCGATCTCACGCTCCAGTTTTCCCTCATTCGTGAACAAGACCCCGAGATACTTAAACTCCTCCACTTGGGGCAGGACCTCCTCCCCGACCCGGAGAGGGCATGCTACCCTTTTCCGGCTCAAGACCATGGCCTCGGATTTGGAGGAACTGATCCTCATCCCGGCCGCATCACACTCGGCTGCAAACCGCTCCAGCGAAAGCTGTAGATCACGATCTGATGAAGCCAATAGGACCACATCATCTGCAAAAAACAGAGAAGCGATTCTAAGGCCACCAAAACGGATCCTCTCAACACCTTGGCTGCGCCTAGAAATTCTGTCCATAAAAGTTATGAACAGAATCGGTGACAAAGGGCAACCTTGGCGGAGTCCAACTCTCACTGGAAACGAGCCTGACTTACTGCCGGCAATGCGGACCAAGCTCTGACACCGGTCGTACAGGGACCTAACAGCCCATATCAATGGGCCTGGTACCCCATACTCCCGGAGTACCCCCCACAGAACCCCCCGAGGGACGCGGTCGAATGCCTTTTCCAAGTCCACAAAGCACATGTAAACTGGTTGGGCAAACTCCCACGCGCCCTCCAGGACCCTGCTGAGGGTGTAGAGCTGGTCCAGTGTTCCACGACCAGCACGAAAACCACACTGCTCCTCCTGAATCCGAGGTTCGACTATCCGACGGACCCTCCTCTCCAGAACCCCTGAATAGACCTTACCAGGGAGGCTTAAGAGTGTGATCCCCTATAGTTGGAACACACCCTACGGTCCCCCTTTTTGAATAGGGGAACCACCACCCCAGTCTGCCAATCCAAGGGAACTGCCCCCGATGTCCACGCGATATTGCAGAGTCGCGTAAGCCAACACAACCCCACAACATCCAGAGCCCTAAGGAACTCAGGACGAATCTCATCCACCCCCGGAGCCTTGCCACCGCGGAGCTTTTTAACCACCTCGGCGACCTCAGCACCAGAGATTGGAGAGCCCGACCCAAAGTCCCCAGGCTCCGCTTCCTCAGTGGAAGACGTGCCAGTAGGATTGAGGAGGTCTTCGAAGTATTCCGCCCACCGACTCACAACATCCCGAGTTGAGGTCAACAGCACGCCATCCCCACCATAAATGGTGTTGGTCGCGTACCGCTTTCCCCCCCTGAGACGCCGGATGGTGGACCAGAATCGCCTCGAAGCCGTGCGGAAGTCATTCTCCATGGCCTCTCCGAACTCATCCCACGCCCGAGTTTTTGCCTCAGCAACCACCCTGTAGCCACTTGATTTAATCTCAAGCATTTTTCACTCATCGTGGCAGTCAGGATTCTCATCACAAAGTTAGTTCCATGTGCAGGCTGAAATCTGGCAGTCCTTCCCCTTTTCTTCAATGCTGTTTGTGATTTCCATAGAGAAGCTCTCTTGGTGCCATCATTGAGAGGATAATGCATATGATGGTTCTGGGAATCTCAGGGTCTCACATTTGTTTTATCTTCTTGCATGGTGGGGTTCTGTTTGTGTCTTCAAGCCATAAAATTCTGAAGCTTTTGTTTTCAACTGGAGGTCAGTCTCTGTCTCAAGGTGTATCTTGGCCTCTTGTCCACCGGTGACTGTAAGACAGAGGATAAACTGGAGTTTTGTCCTTTCTAATGAGGGCATTGCTCTGGTCTGTTGTGGTGAAGGAGGAAATGAGCCAAAAGGCAAAGCTCAGTTCACTTGTTCGTCTACTTTCTAAACCTCTTTACAGTACGTTATCGATAATAACCAAAGAACAAGACACAAGCAGCAGAACTGAGCTACATACATCATGTGGCAAGGCTTAGCTTTCAATATGGTGAGGAGCTTCAACATCGTGGTGTAGCTTGATATGCTGTTCTTCACACTGAACATTGTAAAGAGCCAGCTGAAGAGCTTTAGGAATCTAATTATGTTTCCTCCTTATACAGAAGGCAACCATCCACATAGGTATACAGGTGGTCCCCGACTTACGACGGCCTCGACTTACGGCGATCCGACTTTAAGAACGTATCATATTAATAAAAATATATTTTAAAAAAATTGTGTGTATTTAAATGGTCTTTATTTCATGTGTACAACACTTTGTTGCAGCTGTGATTGTTTTAAATGGCTTTATAAATAAAGTATTATTAGTATTATTTTTTTAAAGCCGATTTATGCAGTTCCGGCAGTTTCCGGCAGTCAGTTTTCGGCAGTGCCCTCTAGTTTAGCCAGTTAGCTCCGTGCTCGACAGCCGGCTTCGGACGGGCTGCGTCCGATCAGAGGTCCCTGCGCTCGGATACATGAGCTGGAGCTGAAAAGCGGTTTTGCAGAGGGACGGATGGACAAAGGAAAACGACGCTGTTGACCGCGTGAAGCAGCAGACAGCGAGCCGGATTGGAGTAGCAATGAGCTAACATTCTAACAAGCCTTGCTGTAGGATGGACGAGTGGATGCTAACGCCTAATAACGCAGTGGAGATTCCTGCTACGGCCGGGAGCTCGCCTCAATGTCCGCCTGGTAGCTCATATTTTGGATGGACACCGAGCTAACATGCTAAAACGCGGAGAAACAGCTGCGGCAGCCTTTTGGATGAGCTAAAATGCTAACGTTGCGCGGCCTTTTGGAGGGGCTAACATGCTAACGTGCGCAGTTTTTTGGATGGACACCGTGGAGAAACGGCTCACAGTAAGTTATTAACTCTTTTTCCCTTCATTATGTATGGAGTTAACATGCTAACAGTCCTTCCTGTAAACAGTTTGGACCGCGTGAAGCAGCATGAAGCTGCGGAGCACGGACATGCAAGAGCTAACATGCTAAAAGACAGACAGGCTTGACCAGCTCAAAGTAAGAAATTCATTTTTTTTATTAAGGTTAAAAAGGTAATGTACTGTATGTGTTTTTGATAATTATGTAGGGTACTGTGTTAAGATAGGCGAAGTGCTTGGTAACTACAGTACCGTACATGTATGTGTATAAGTGGCAGCTGGTGTGTGTTGTCCGACTTATGGCAATTTTCGTGTTACGAACGGGCGTAGGAACGGAACTCGTTTGTAAGTCGGGGATCACCTGTATTCCACTAGGCAGAGAACTTGAGATATCCTCTCAGGCCAGGGGAAAACTTGGGATATGACAGGAGGAGCTGGAGAGTGTTGCTATGGAGAGCGCTGGCTGGGTTATCCCAGAGCCGTATATATAGAGAGTTCTGACACTCTTTGAAGTCGCCAACTGGCAGTCAATCGTTCCAAACAACGGCCATGGAAACCTTGTGGAGCTGCGCCCTCTGGCGGCAACGGAGCGCTACTGCAGGCAGAGTCAGACTGTTAAACAGAGCATGGAACAAATCGCCCCCTCCATGACCCACGTGACTTCCGCATTCCATTCTTACAACGGATCTCTATGGAAGTGTCGCAACTCTCACTTTATATGGCTCTGGGTTATCCTGTTGGATCGTTGTTTCCTTGACCTGAATTCAGTTAAGGGTTGTAAGTTTGGAGGAAGGTGTCATGGTCTATCTTGTGTATTTAGTTTTTCTTTAATTCTTGTGCAACATGAAGATTCGCTCAAATAACTATGACCCTTGACTCTTGGGTTGACTTTCCAACCCACCATAAGCTGTGTTCTTTACCGTTACTTTTGACTTCAATAATGTCTGGGGCTTTTCACACATTCACCGTCCTTGGATACAGAGTCAGCTAAAGTTTGACCAGGGGCGGCCGGCCGATAGTGGGCGCCAGGGCGCCGCCCCACTGTATCTTCTGGACCATTTTACATTGAAAACTTATTTTTTTTTATGAAAATGAAATAATAAAATAAAAATATTTCAAAATATATGCATATATGTTTTTAGTTGTGTAGGATAAATAGTTTATGACTAATGATGAGTTATATTGTTTGTTTCAAAAAACGTTTTCTGATTGATGACGTATTTCCGGTTTGGGGGCGCTCTTATCATCCATTGACTCTCGTTATAACTGGCGCATGCGTACTTGTGCCACAACATTACAAAACAATAGGACGATGCTGGGTACATTTTTCTACGCCCTGGACAGTCCAACGTGAGCTATACGTACAGAACAATGTACTTCCGGTCCAGTCTTTATTTTATTTTTTGCCTGAGATTACAGAGCCATGCAGTGACTCAAGCAGAATTGCTCAGGTACATTTTAAATAATTAAAGCCCTTTATCTAATATCTATTTGCATTTCTGACTGATATGCCTCTCAGATATTAGATGGCTCTGTGAAAAAAGCCTTCAGCTGACTGCAAGTGGGAAGTGGTGAGTTTGTTTTTTTCTTTGTTTGTTTGTTAGCATGCTAGCGCTAGCTGCCTGGTTATTGTATTGGACTCTGATGGCTACATTTATTTAAATTTGCTTATAAAAAATTATCAAATATTAATAATTTTATATACTAAATAAATGTCACTGGTGGTGTTATACTATTTCTTAACACTGTATTGATCTGGAGAATGAAAACAAAGCCCCTTGCAAGTAACTAGCTCCTATTAACATTGAATTATTAAGTATTTATACAGATAAAAATGTGCCATGGAAGATTTTCTTATGTGCCCATGACCCAAGCTAATAATGCAAGGTTAAATAATGACGTCTGTGTCAAGACAGCCTGAAAACTCTCTTGTTCTACTGATAAAAAGCACAAATATAACTGTTATCCCTGTGTTTAGTGGGTAATAATAATAATAATAATAATGAATTCAATTAATAACGCACTTTTCATTAATGAAAATCTCAAAGTGCTAGAAAATGCAACAGAATTAAATGTCAATAAAACAAGTAATAAAACAAGTAAAATCAATAACAGTATCAACTAAGATCAAAGATAGAATCATGAGGAGGCAGAGTATGCTTGGTTAAAAAGAAAGGTCTTCAAGCCACTCTTAAAGTCAACCAGTGACTGTGGAGCTCTTAGGCAGTCAGGAAGAGAGTTCCACAGGCAGAAGACAGCCTGCAAACTCTCTTGTTCTACAGATAAAAAGCACAAATATAACTGTTATCCCTGTGTTTAGTGGGTACCACAAGGTTGTTAATAAAATAATCATATGTTTAATACTTATTAGATAAGTCAGTCTTATTTATCGTATCACATAATATTATAACATTCATATATAATATCAAGTTGTTTTGTTTACTAGGTTGTTGAAATAACATAATCACAGTAATAATAATAATAATAATAAACTTTATTTGTATAGCACCTTCCTACAATACCTTGCATTGAACAAGGTGCTTAACAGGACAGAAAAGATAAAAACAGGTACAATAAATCAGTGAAAATAAAAATAAAAACAGCAGCAATAAAAGGAGGTGATAAAAGCCTTCAGCTGACTGTTTTATTCTAAAAGTGGCAACTGGTTAATTTGTTTTTGTCTTTGTTTGTTTGTGGAGTTAGGTTGCCAACGCAGGTTATTGTACATTATTGGACTCTGATGGCTACATTTATTTTAATTTGATCAAAATGATCAAACATTAATACTTTTATATTCTAAATGTCACTGGTGGTGTTTTACTATTTCTTAATACTGTATTGATCTGGAAAATGAAAACAAAGCCTCTTGCAATTAGAAATGCAGAAATGTTTTAATCTCACTTATTTTCCTTTCTATAATTTATATATATTATTTATTTATATATATTTTTGTTTGTTCTTTGTTGTTTTAGTGAGTCAAATTGGTTCTTCTCATCCTGAGCATTTAATTGTTCTGTTGACCTTGTATTAATCTGCATTTGATAAAAAACATACTTGAACTTGGGATTTTTTTTTTTCATTTTGGAGAAATAGCCTCCCCTGGTGGACATATCAGGAACCGCCACTGTTTAAGGGGATAGAGATACTACATGTATTTGTCAAACCAAAATTCAGAATAAGTTTGAAGGGACCGTCTACCTCAATCCAAGGAATTGGATTGTGGAATGGTCTGGAGAGTGATGTTAAAAGTGCAATGTCAATGTGTTCATTTAAGAAAAAGATCAACTGAATTGTTAAAAATATATACTGAAGTAGCTTCATGTAATGTATTAGAGTTTGAAAATTAAAAAGTTATTCTTTTGTTTTGTTACTTGAGGTTTAAGTTTAGGTTTGAGTTTAAGTTTAATATTACTTGAAGTTTAATATCGTTTGAACTAACTGTTTGAAAAAAAGGGGCAGATATAATAAGATTTTTTTCTTCTTTCTGCTGCCTTTCCTTTTACATTTTGTATTATCTTTTATGGGATTGTTTTTTTATTTTTTTTTTTTATTTTTTTATGAATAAACTTTTAAATAAAATAAAATTAAAATAATCTAGGTTTTTCATGATTTTCATTAGATCTTCATTAATTCATTAACTGAATTCCTTATATGTGCCCTAAGTATTACCTTGCTGACACACACCACTTAAGGAAATTTATCAATTTAATCTAAATAAAAACACATTTAGCCAATAAAAACATCCTGCTGATGCTTCTTTCTCTATTTCATCATAGTCGCACAACATGCATTGACAGCTTTTTACCCATAGGTGACTAACAACACCATATAATAATAATAATAATAATAATGTCTTTTCCTGTCATCTGCGTATGTTTCCCATACACAGACAAAATTCGTCTCTGCATTTAACCCAACCACCTACCAGGTGGTGCAGTGAGCAGCCCGAAAGCGCCCGGGGAGCTGGAGAAATAGGTGTGCACTCATAGACACCCCATTTAATCTAAACAGAAACAAGATAAAGGTCCATTTGACGAGTTCCATTAAGACAAAGAAGTAATAATGCTGAAAAATGTGCAGAATTAGGAGCATCAAACATAAAATCTGATTTCACACTGCTCCAGAGCATTTTCTGGCATTCCAACTTGTCCTGAGATGAGACATGAATTTTTAACACCCTGCTAATTGTACACCGAGTTCCATTGGCCGCGTCTGATCCATCCTCTCGTCTGCTTTGAAGCTCCTGCAGTAGTGCTCCTCGTGGATTCTGCCTCCTCCAGACACAGAGCGAGATGCACAACTTGATTAGCAGACACACTGCAGCTCTGTGTTTTACATAATGCTGCTCTCTGCCAAAGGTGATATTCTGTTTAGGTCAGAGCATATTGGCAATAAAGGCCTCATCACTTGACTGGAGTTGTCTGATGAAAAACAGCCGTTTAAGTGAAATTATACTCCGTATATACACACAACGGAGGTAATTATGTTTCCAAGATGTTGAAAGGTTGAAACGAAACGACACACCTCTCAAGACGATGCCAGCTAAGACTGAAACCTGAGAGGAAAACACGGCTTTCATTTATTTTCACAAGGCTGTGCTGTGTGAGCTCCAGCCCAGCAGTTGTACTCAGCTCTTTACATGTGCAGCTAAAATGTACAATTCAAGCAACGACTGAATGATGTAACGTCTCTGAACATGAAACAAAAGCCTGAATGTCGCCCTTTGTGATTCTGAAGGTTCACATTTAAATGTGAGTCGAGACAGAGCAAGATTGAACTTATTCCAAGAAAAATATGGTAATAATTTAGTTTTTTTTTTGTTTCGTTTCAGGCTTTGAATAAAATTGTATGTCTGACCAAACTGAGAGTGGGACTCTGCCTGTAACAACTAATGCAAATGAGAAAGTTATCAAATGATTGGACAAAGTTCTTTTAAATATCTTACTGCCTTCACCTGTCAAATTTATTCACATATAACTTTTTAACGCAATTTTATTTTATTTTTACACAGTATTAGCTTGAACGTATTTCTCATTTCATATCTTGGATCTTATTACTGTTTTTCTTTACAATTTATATTTTTGTTGGATGTAACTGGGAGCCTGTGTGCACAATTAAAAATCCTTGACTTGACAATAATAGCATTCTTATAAGAAATGCATATTAATTTCTCCCTTGCGTGCTAAAAGTTTAGACAAAGGTGACTCATAGACATGATCTGTTCATGCTCAGAGATTATGTTGGAACTCAGTCTCAGCTACTACCACACCAAAGTTTTGCTCAACTTCTGTAAAACTGACCAATTTATAACCATTTATGTTTTTACTTCATTTGATAAAACATATTGACTATCTTGACTTGTGTCAACTCCAAACCTTAATCACTTCTAGCCGTACATCTAATAATTACTTTCAGAACGTTTATTTAAAATCCGTCCAGTGGTTTATGAGATATTTTGCTAACAGACAGACATAGGTGAATACACACACACGCTGACAATCACGTGAGAGCTGCAGGCAATAATAAAAATTTCAGTCAGTGGCACAGTTTTAGCTACATTTCCAACCTGAAATCATCAAATGGTTCACGTCTGAGACTAAAAGCCTGATGCACACGACCATATGGTGCACATCAAATATTTCCCTGCATCACAAATGGCTGCAGCTGCTTTAAATGCCTGACTCCTCATCTGGCATTCATCAGCAGTCACATCCTTCCTTGAGGAAGGGTTTTTGGCCACCGTACTTGTCTTGCTCCAAACCAGTGTGGAAGGCCAATGCTCTTAGCCAAACATGTCCACAATGGCAACATTTTGAGCAGCGATGCAGGAAGCTTTGAGGGGTCACTGCTTTGAGCAGTTTGGAAAGTATGCAGCTAGAAGCTTCACAAAGTGTGAGGCACACTGAGAAAAGAAAAAGAAAAAACACTGTAAGAGACACAAGAGGTGCTAGTATCCTATAAAATTTCCTTCACCTTCAGGAGCAGTTTAATGTGCTCCAAGAATAATAATAAAAGAGGGCACAGAGGTAAGCCTAGATCAAATTATTACGCTTGTACTCTTTAATTGAATATTCATAAGGTCTTAAACCCCTCATTTCTTTCCCCCACAGGTGAAGACTTTATGAATAAAACTAAAAGAGCAAATAATGAACTTTATTGGCAGTAGTTCAAAAATTAAAACACATTTTGTATTCTTCTACACAGCTCGGAGAGCAGGACACATACGGTGCTCTGATGCAGGTAATAAATCAATTTACACAACATGGCTTAAAAATCTGAGCACGTGTTGGCCAAATGTGGTCCGAGGACCAAAAGTGGCCTTCGACAAAACCAGTCTGGGTCTATGTAAACTAAACAATCTTAAAGGTATTCAAGAAAAACTGGATTTTGTTTAGTGCCTGTCACAAGTTTACAAAAGAGTGTGGGTATCGTTCTTTTATTTGTTTCGTTTTTTGCTAAAACTGGCCTAAATGTTTCTTTACTGGTTGTGTTCCAGATTAATAATTAATGTTGCAAAAGAGAGAACGTGATTACCGTACTCACTAAACGATGTTCAAACTAAACAGTCTAGTAATTGTGATGTTCTTTCAATTTGTTATCAATAGTTCCTTATCATCTGTGACATCACTCATAGAGCACTGAGTATGACGAAAAAGGCAAAAGTCTTCATCCGAGCTAGGCTTCTTGCCAAACAGCACAAATTTGAATGGTTTTTCAGGCTTATAAAACAATTTCTCAAAAATGACCTTGAAAACATTCAAGTCCAAGTTCAGTGAGTTTACATTTGCACTTTTATAATCATGGATTATTAGTTATAACCTTTTTGAAATAATGTATTGCTGTACACTAAACTACACTGGTGTACCATTCAAGGAGCATTTCAGTGAAAAGGCTTTTCTTTGGGTTCTGTTCCACATTCACTGGCATCATATATCATTAACTGATGATGTGAATCTTTCTTGGAACCATTTTCATTATAGTTTCATTCATTTTGTAAATAAACATGCTCCATTCAGCCAGTTTAGAATAAAGGGCTGGGGTAGCCCCTGGTTCCCTTTATCAGTCAAGTCACTCGGTCCAACACTATTGCTATGGGAATTGCGCCCCCGCGCGATTACCTGAAGGAATACATTCACGCCTTTACGGCAGTGGGCGTCAGCGTCACCCCAGAGGCCCTGCCCTCTGGGTACTTAAGACGCTAGCACCCATCCAAACGGTCTCTTTTTGCCCTTCACCTCGCTAAAACCTGAACTTCGTGGGACTTCTCTGTTGTCACATCGCCCGACCAGAGGTGAGCTTGCTCCCTACGCTGAGCATACAGAGAAATTTCCTGCGTATTGTTGGGCTGGCGAAAGCTAGTCCAGCATCTTCTACCTAACTTCAAAGCTTTTTTCCTTCTCTCTCCGCAGCTGCTTCGCTCAACGGCGTTAACTGCGTCACACCGCTACCCTGCAAACGAGTAGCAGGCTAGCCAGCGAAAGCGACGCGATGGAGAGGACATCTTCGAACAAAGGAATAAGACTAAAACCACAAGCTTGACGCTTCTCGGACATGGCTCCCGAGAAGGGAAAACGGATGACCAAGATTCCAAAGAAAACTAGCAAGCCAGCGAGCCCTCGCTCGCGCCCCTGCCCCAGTGGTTGCGGCAACTCCCTGTCGGCGACGGACACCCACGAGGCCTGTCCTGTCTGCCTGGGAATTCTGCACGCGAGAACAGCGCTGGGATCCCCCGACTCCTGCCCACATTGCAGCCAGATGCCGGCGGTCGTGAGAAAACACCGCATGGACGCTGGGGCTAAAGCAATGGGTGGCGCCGCAGCACGACAGGCCACGGGCCCTACAGAACCGCTCGCGCCTGAGCCGGAGCTCGAGAACATGGACCTGGAATGCAGCGGTCAGGTCGGAGGGGGAAATGGTTTGGACACGTCGGCCCGTGTCGGGGACTCAACGCCTGAAGCATCTGATTTAGACGCCGAGTATGGTTACGAGAGGGAAGGCGAGGACTTCTCCCGCAACCTGGCGCCAGTATTGCCGGAAATGGACACCTCGGTCCCTGCTCTATTTGACTTGTGTCGCAGGGCGGTGGACGCGCTGCAGGTAACATGGCCAGACCCCCGCCTCGCCAACAGGCCACGAGGCTGGCGGGGATTTATTTCTACGCAAAGCAACAGCCGACGACGAGGCACAGAATGCCCATTTTTCCGGATTTCCTCATGGAACTTACGTGCTCTTGGGCTGAACCAAGAGCTCCCATACTGCTGCTGCTCTCTCGGTCCCTGGAGGTCGCCGGGATGGAGACAGCAGGACTCGCCAGTGCCCCACAAATAGAGGACATGCTGGCGTCCCACCTAGCCCCCGCAATGGCGGGCGTGAAGCCAACACTACCTAGCAAGGCCTGCCGCGCTTCGGCAAAACAGCTCTATAAATGTTACCGAGCTCAGGGCCTTGCGGCACGCGTGATGAACGCTTCGAAAATGATGCAGGTGTACCTGGCAGAGAAGCTACAGGAGCTCCAGGTAACGACAAATGAACAGGCCGCGGAAGAGGCCCTGGAGGAGGCCCGCAGGGCTTCTGACGTCGTGCTCCATATGATGGGGACAATAGCTATCGCACAGGGCAGATCTATGGCAGAAGTGGTCGTTTCCCAGCGCCACCTGTGGATTACTTTGACTGACCTCCCGGAAGACCAAATGCCCCTCTTTCTGCACCACCCGATCGAGCCAACGGGACTCTTCGGGGATGCTCTGGAGCGCATTCAGAACAAGCTGGAGCAAAGACGGAAGCAGGCTGAAGCCCTCTGTGAGGGGTTGCCAAGAAAGGGTTTTGCCCCCCCAGGGATGCCACACGTCGCCCCCCGCAGAAGAGACCTGCTTGCGACGGGGAGCACATTCTTCGCCAGGCGGCCCGGCCGAGAATCTTCTCGGTGAACCCAGGAGGGAAGCAGATTCGGGCCTGATGAAACGGGACAACATCACAGTTTTGCAGGTTCGCCCGCCCAAGTGGTACGGGAACCGAGTACTTTGAACCCAGACTTTATTTGTAAAACATTACGAGGAGCTGGTGACATTTGTGTGTGCACAAAACATGATTTCCCTGCTGTGTGTGAAATAAAAACAAACATTTGTTCATCCGTACACAAAAATAAAAGTACCAAAGCACAGTCTGCCCTGGTTCTTGACTCGAACTCCTCCATTGTGAAGCACAAATTGCTAGGTCAAACAATGAACCGCAGCGGGATGCATGAGCTCTGCTTGAGGCAGTCAGACCTCACGGTGTCCTCTGTAGGACAGACCAGCTCACCCTGGACCATGCGAGAGGGGTCAAAGGCCACCCCTCCTGTGTCCACAAAACACAAGCAGCAGATAGACATGCCTTCCAGACTCACGGCGCAGGCCTGGAGGGCGTGTCTCCCGAACGCATGGATCATGACGACTGTCCGTCATGGGCTCAGGCTGCAGTTCCTCAAAGGACCGTCCCCATTCACGGGGGTGTTGCAGTCAAACATAAACCCGGCGCGTACACACGTACTGAGAGAGGAAATATCAACGATGTTGTAGAAAGGAATAATAAGTGTTGTTCCAAAACATAAAATACGCTCCGGTCACTACAGCAAATACTTCCTGGTGCTCAAGAGAGGCCAGTCCTTGAAGCCGATCCTCGATCTCAGAACGCTGAACAAGAGAATTAAAACATTTAAATTCAAGATGCTCACACTGCGACAGGTCCTCCAGTCTGTGAGACCAGGAGACTACGCATGCACAATGGATTTGAAAGATGCCTATTTCCATGTGAGCGTATGGAGGAGGCACAGAAAATACCTCCATTTCGCATTAGAGGGGAAAGCATACAAATTCAAGGCTTTGCCTTTCGGATTAAAAACTGCGCCGCATACATTTACAAAATGTTTGGATGCAGCGCTGGCCCCTCTCAGGGGTTGAGGGGTCAGGATCATGAACTACCTGGATGACCTCCTGATCCTAGCTAAGAGCAAGATGCAGGCCCAGCTGCACTTGCACATGGTGATCTCTCACCTGGAGGCTCTTGGTTTTGTCGTAAACCTACAGAAGAGCGACCTGACTCCATCACAGATTACCGTATTTTTGGGAGTACAGGTCGACACCACTCTGTACAGAGCATGGCTTTCAGAGGAACGCATTTCCTCAATACGCCATTGCCTGGCAAGGTTTAGATTGGATCAAGAGGTTCCGCTAAAGATATGCCAACGTCTCTTGGGCCTCTTGGCGGCGGCCATACCCTGTGTGCCACACACACTATTGAAAATGCGGGCCCTGCAGATATGGCTAAACAAACAGACACACCCTGTCCCCTTCAGAGGAGCAGGGAAAATTAGGATCAGCTCAGAATGCCTGATAGCCCTAGAACCATGGAGAGACCCTTCCGTTTTCACGGAAGGGGTCTCGTTGGGACGAGTGTCATCCCACGTGGTAATCACGACTGACGCCTCAAAAACGGGATGGGGACAGTCTGCAGAAATCAGAATGCCCAAGGCCTCTGGAAACAACTGGAAGCGAGATTACACATCAACATACTGGAATTGTGGGCCGTGTTCCTGTCAGTGAAATACTTTTTTGGAAAAGGACTGATTGCAGGACAGCATGTCCTGGTAAAATCAGACAACAGGACAACAGTGTCCTTCATCAACAGGGAAGGGGGGACAAGGTCCCGAGCCCTCCTCGGTCTAACACAAAAACTGCTCACGTGGTGTGCCCCAAGATTACTGTCGCTCAGGGCGACTCATATCCCGGGCGAACTAAACTTCGGAGCGGATGCTCTCTCAAGAGGGCCTCTGTTAGCCTCAGAATGGAGACTGGACCCACGGGTCGTGGACCAGATCTGGTCACGGTATGGAAGAGCCTCTGTCGACCTGTTCGCATGCAAGACCAGCTCACACTGTGACCTGTACTTCTCTCTAAAGGAGACAGGTGCAACACAGTTGGCCTTTTTCAATGCTGAAGCTTGGTGAAGTGCACTTGGAGACCGTTTGGATGGGCGCTAGCGTCTTAAGTACCCAGAGGGTGAGGCCTCTGGGGTGATGCTGACGCCCACTGCAGTAAAGGCGTGAATGTATTCCTTCAGGTAATCGCGCGGGGACGCAATTCCCATAGCAATAGTGTTGCACCTCGTTCCCTTCCTTCAGGGAACATGAGTTATGGTGCATAACTTTCAGTTTACTTCTGAGTTAGCTGACCTCTTGCGCAGGAGGGATCAACTTTGGGCTACAGCAAGACAGACTGGTTCAGACACACACCCACCTTGTTTGCAATTTTGTAAATTACAGAATCACTGTACAGCTTCCATTAAAGCTGCAAAACATGGGTAGTTTTTATCGCAGACCACCAAATGACCGTAAGAGATTCTGGAAAACTATAAAATCTCTTTCTGGCAGCTCCCATTCATCTGATCTGTCATCACGTTTATTTGTTGACTCTGCTCTTGTGTCAAATAAGCATGAGATGCTAAATTGTTTCAACAGACATTTTGTTGGGTCCTCCGGTTCCTTGTTTGATACAGTTTCTAAAGGTAAATCACATCTCTAACTTTTCCTACAAGTCAGTCCTCAGTAAATCACATTCTCATTTTCACTGTGCTCTGTCAGTGAGGTTACTAAACTGTTAAAAGGTCTGGATTCTAGAAAATCTGTAGGTCTTGATGACCTCCTTATTTCTTATAGCTGCACAAATGATAGCAGAACTTATCTACATGTACTTTGTAGGCTCTAATACTGGTACATCTTCATCTATAAATCACTCCTCGGTCTGCTGCCTTCTTCTATCTCCTCCTGCATGTCACATTGTCAGTGCAGTTACAGCGTGCGCTCTCAGGCCATCATTACCTGCAGCGTCCCCTCAATGTCAAGTGAACTTAGCAAAAAGGCCTTTTCTTACTCTGCTCCTGTAACCTGAAACATGCTAGATCTGAAGCTGGCCACTTTCTTTAAGAGATTTTAAACATTTGATAAGGTCAATAGAGAAATCTAAGCAAATATGTTTGTTTGGTGGCTCCTCAGATTGAAGAAGAAGAAGTCCTTTGGATGAAGGATGAAACATCTCAGCAAAAAAAAAAAAAAACATCCAGATGACCTGACTGAACATTAGTGATTTCAAACCTGGATTATTGAGCATGAACTTTGCTCTGAGCAAATATGCTCTTATTTTAGTAGTTTACCTTGTTTTCTGTGACACCTTGATTTGACTGTTTTTATAACTACTTTTATTTCATTTTAATTGCTTTTTATTGAATATTGTTGTCTGTTGCTCTTGAAAATGAGTCCACATGGCTCAATGAGACTAACTTGTACAAATAAAAGTTGAACGAAGCAGCACAATTCAGTTTTATATTGAATATTCAGTTCTTCTGAATCAGATTTCAGTAGGTTATAGCTCAAACTACTTGTAAAACTTCTTGCATTTACCAGCTGACAAAGCTTTAACCGCAGCTTGAAAGATCTTTACGAGACACAGGTGGGAAGTTGCGTTCACCATGTTGCATTAGAGGCCTCGGTGTCCTGTCTTTGCTGATTTATTTGAAAGACTTCATCTCTTTGCTCTACATGTTGCATCCACAGAAGTGCAATAGGAAACAGTGCAATAGGAAACAGTGTGAAAGAAAACCTCTCCTTTAGAAGGCTTGCAGCATTTATTGGTCGTTAGCCTCGAGCGAGAAGAACACAGCGGAGAAGAGTCATCCAAAGTCAAAGTCAAAGTCAAAGTCAACTTTATTGTCAGAACTGCAATATGTACAGGACATACACAGGACCGAAATTGCGTTTCTCTCAGTCCCTCGGTGCAACAGTAACCATCTAAACACTAAACACTAAAACATTTAATACACATAAGCATAAAATAGTAAAAAAGTGTAACACTGTCCTGAGTTTTTTCATAATAGTATAAAAGTATGAAAATTTACACCAACACTGAAACACCAAACACCCCTAAAACACCAAACACCCAATGAACATAAGCATAAAATGAAATAATAAAAGTGTAATACTGTCCTGAGTTTTTGCATAGTAGTATAAAAAGTATAAAAAGTATATCTATAAAATAAACTGAAGGTTTCTAGCATTGACATTTGCAAAGAGTGGCACAGCAGCATATAAGTTAATGTACACAGTATATGTATGAGGTAGTTGATGTTGGTATAGAGGCAAAGTGGCATATGCAGTGAGGCACATAAGGCACATTTGGCATCCTTAGATAAGGCTAGTCAGAGAATGCTGTATATGTATCTGCAGTAGTGTAGATAAAAGTAGTGTAAATGTAAACAGTAGTAATAAATGTAAAGCAGTAGTAATAAATGTAAACAGTATTAATAAATGTAAACAGTGAATGTAAACAGTAGTATGACTATAGGCAGCAACACGGTGCTTTCGTCTGTCTTGTCCTGCACGCCGCAATTTGCCGGCACGTCTTTGTCTTGTCTACGTGTTCAAGAACGCAAGTATAGCCGTGAATTCCTGCTTGATGTCGGAAAAACCGCTCATTTGGGAATAAACAGCGAACTCCAGGAGAAGCTACATGAGCTCGAGGTGGAGTTACATCAGCTTCGTGACTGCGAGCTGCTCTGGAAGCCAGCCCCGACCTTCCCTCCATCGCGCCCGCCGTGGAAGTACCACAAGCGGCGTGACGCTTCACCGCGCCCGCCATGGAAACGCCACAAGCGGCGTGACAGGAAACAGAAGCGGGGTAAACGCGGAGGAATCAGAGCGAGGCTAGCAGCTAGCCCACACAGGCCGGCGATCCCATCCATGGTTCTGGCTAACGTGCGCTCCTTGGACAACAAATTGGATTATATACGCCTGCTGCGAACGACACAAAAGACTGTGAGAGACTGTTGTGTGTTTGTATTCACGGAAACGTGGCTCAACAACAACGTTCTGGACCATGCTATTCAGCTGGAGCAGCTAACATGCTACAGAGCGGACCGAACCCCCGAGGGAGGTAAGACAAGGGGAGGGGGGCTCTGTGTTTACATCAACAACGCATGGTGTCGTGATGCTGCTGTGGTCTACAAACACTGCTCACCTTTAGTGGAGTTCATGACTATTAAATGCAGACCGTTCTTTTTACCGAGGGAGTTTACAGCTGTTTTGATTGTTGCTGTATATATCCCCCCAAGCTCCAACAGCAAAGATAGAGGTGAGGCACTAAATGAACTATATCTGCACATCAGTGAGCAACAAACAGCCCATCCTGATGCTTTTCTCATCACGGCTGGTGATTTCAACCATGCAGATTTAAAGAGTGTTCTTCCAAAAACATACAGAAACATAAACTTTGCAACAAGAGGAAACAACACCCTGGACCAGGTTTACACCACCATGAAAAATTCCTACAGAGCCATCCCCCTCCCCCACATTGGTGCTTCTGACCATATCTGTGTTATGCTAAAGCCAGCATACAGGCCACTGGTGAAAGTCACAAAACCAGTCCGCAAGCAGATACGAGTGTGGCCAGAGGGGTCTTCAGAGGCACTCCAGGACTGTTTTGACACCACAGATTGGAGTATGTTCAAAGAAGCTGCTACCACAAACAACACCACATGTCTCCAGGAGTACTCAGACACTGTATGTTCATACATCACCAAGTGCATTGATGATGTAACCAACCTTAAAACCATCACTGTTCGGGCTAACCAGAAGCCATGGCTGACAGCTGAGGTTTACAGACTCCTGAGAGCCAGGAATGCTGCCTTCAAAGCGGGAGATCAGGTGGGCCTGAGGGCAGCCAGAAACAACCTGGACCGGGGCATCAGAAAGGCAAAGAAGCAGTATTCTGGGAAAATAGCTCACCGTTTCAAGGACAGCAGGGATACACGCAGTCTGTGGCAGGGAATACAGACCATCACAAACTACAAACCACCCCCCCAGACCTGTGACAGCTCAGCCTCTGCGCTGAATGAACTGAATGAGTTTTTTGCTCGGTTCGAGGCAAGTAACAGCACACCAGCACATAAACTCCCCCCCTCTCCTGATGGCCAGGTGCTGACGCTGTCCTCAGACAGCGTAAGGCGATCATTCATAAAGATTAACGCCCGGAAGGCCTCTGGTCCTGACAACATACCTGGTCGTGTGCTGAAGGACTGTGCAGGGGAACTCGCAGCGGTCTTCACGGACATCTTTAACATCTCACTGAGCCAGGCCATCGTCCCCACCTGTTTCAAAGCCACCACCATCATCCCTGTCCCAAAGAAGGCAACGCCCGCATGCCTCAATGACTATCGCCCAGTAGCACTCACCCCCATCCTGATGAAGTGCTTTGAACGGCTAGTCATGAAAAGCATCACATCTGTCCTCCCTGACTCCCTGGATCCCTTCCAATTTGCATACCGACCTAATCGCTCAACCGACGATGCCATCTCCTCTGCCCTTCACACAGCTCTCACACATCTGGACACGAAGGACTCCTATGTTAGAATGTTGTTCATCGACTTCAGCTCGGCATTTAACACCATCATCCCCCAACAGCTCATCCTTAAACTGGACAGTCTGGGGCTGAACACCTCAATGTGTAACTGGCTGCTAGACTTCCTGACCGGGAGACCACAGACAGTACGGATCGGGAGTAACACATCTAGCACCATCACATTGAACACAGGGGCCCCACAAGGATGTGTGCTGAGCCCCCTTCTATTCACCCTGCTAACACACGACTGCACACCATCGTACAGCTCCAACCACTTCATCAAGTTTGCGGATGACACAACAGTGGTAGGTCTCATCAGCAACAACGATGAGACGGACTACAGGAACGAGGTGAGCCGCCTGGCCTTGTGGTGCGGACACAACAATCTCACTCTCAACGTGGAGAAGACAAAGGAGATTGTTGTGGACTTCAGGAAGAGGGATGCCCAACATCCCCCTCTGACCATCAACAGCACCGCAGTGGAGAGAGTAGACAGCACCAAGTTCCTGGGAGTGCACGTCTCAAAGGACCTGTCCTGGAGCAGGAACACTGCAGCACTGGCAAAGAAGGCTCACCAGCGTCTCTACTTTCTCCGCAAGCTGAAAAGGGCTGGAGCTTCAACCCCCATCATGAGCACCTTCTACAGAGGTGCCATAGAAAGTGTCCTGACCAGCTGCATCACTGTGTGGTTTGGTGCATGTACTGCATCATGCCGCAAGAGCCTCCAGCGCATTGTGAGAGCAGCTGAGAAGATCGTGGGCACCTCCTTGCCCTCACTGCAGGACTTACACAGCAAACGCCTCACTCGGAAAGCCCACCGCATGGCAGGTGATCCCACACACCCACTACACAGCTGCTTCAGACTGCTGCCATCAGGGAGGAGACTGAGGAGTCTCCAGGCTCGAACCAGCAGACTGAGAGACAGCTCTGTTCATCAGGCAGTCAGAATGCTAAACACTCTGCCTGCTCTGCCTCCCCTCCCATTTGAACTGCCTTAACACTAAAACTTTCTCACATATTATCACTCAACACAAAGTTTTTAACACTAGACTCTGTGTCATCAAACGGGTTATTCACTAAACTCTCGGTCATGTGCTCATACAGTTTGCACTACTTCTCATACTTGCACTAATGTCTGTATTACATCACTGCCTATAATCATAATACTGTTTACATTCTCTGTTTACATTTATTAATACTGTTTACTTTTATTACTACTGCTTACATGTAATTACTACTGTTTACATTTATTTACACTACTCTAATATCTACACCACTGCTGGTACATATACAGTGTGCTCTGAACGGTCTTATTTAGGGATGCCCAATGTGCCTTACTGCATATGCCACTTTTTGCCTCTACAACAACATCAACTACTACCTCATACATATACTGTGTACATTGACTCATACGCTGCTTTGCCACTTTGCAAATGTCAATGCTAGAAACCTTTAGTTTATTTTAGTTATACTTTTTATACTCTTTTTTTATACTAGTATGCAAAAACTCAGGACAATATTATGTTCATTAAATGTTTAATGTTTTAGTTTTAGAGTTGGTGTAAATTTTCATACTCTTATACCACTATGCAAAAAACTCAGGACAGTGTTAGTTTTACTATTTTATGCTTATGTCTATTATTATATGTTTCAGTGTTTCAATGTTTAGATGTTTACTGTTGCACCGAGGGACTGAGAGAAACGCAATTTCGGTCCTGTGTATGTCCTGCACTGTACATATTGCAGATCTGACAATAAAGTTGACTTTGACTTTTTGACTTTGGCAGTAATGTAATACAAACATTAGTGCAAATATGAGAAGTAGTGCAAACTGAATGAGCACATGACCGAGAGTTTAGTGAATAACCCGTTTGATGACACAGAGTCCAGTGTTAAAAACTTTGTGTTGAGTGGTAATGTGTGAGAAAGTTTTTTGTGTTAAGGCAGTTCAAATGGGAGGGGAGGCAGAGCAGGCAGAGTGTTTAGCATTCTGACTGCCTGATGAACAGAGCTGTCTCTCAGTCTGCTGGTACGAGCCTGGAGACTCCTCAGTCTCCTCCCTGATGGCAGCAGTCTGAAGCAGCTGTGTAGTGGGTGTGTGGGATCACCTGCCATGCAGAGGGCTTTCCGAGTGAGGCGTTTGCTGTGTAAGTCCTGCAGTGAGGGCAAGGAGGTGCCGACGATCTTCTCAGCTGCTTTCACGATGCGCTGGAGGCTCTTGCGGCAGGATGCAGTGCATGCACCAAACCACACAGTGATGCAGCTGGTCAGGACACTTTCTATGGCACCTCTGTAGAAGGTGCACATGATGGAGGTTGAAGCTCCAGCCCTTTTCAGCTTGCGGAGAAAGTAGAGGCGCTGGTGAGCCTTCTTCGCCAGTGCTGCAGTGTTCCTGCTCCAGGACAGGTCCTTTGAGACGTGCACTCCCAGGAACTTGGTGCTGTCCACTCTCTCCACTGCGGTGCTGTTGATGGTCAGAGGGGCATGTTGTGCATCCCTCTTCCTGAAGTCCACGACAATCTCCTTTGTCTTCTCCACGTTGAGAGTGAGATTGTTGTGTCCGCACCACAAGGCCAGGCGGCTCACCTCGTTCCTGTAGTCCGTCTCATCGTTGTTGCTGATGAGACCTACCACTGTTGTGTCGTCCGCAAACTTGATGAAGTGGTTGGAGCTGTACGATGGTGTGCAGTCGTGTGTTAGCAGGGTGAATAGAAGGGGGCTCAGCACACATCCTTGTGGGGCCCCTGTGTTCAATGTGATGGTGCTAGATGTGTTACTCCCGATCCGTACTGTCTGTGGTCTCCCGGTCAGGAAGTCTAGCAGCCAGTTACACATTGAGGTGTTCAGCCCCAGACTGTCCAGTTTATGGATGAGCTGTTGGGGGATGATGGTGTTGAATGCCGAGCTGAAGTCGATGAACAGCATTCTAACATAAGAGTCCTTCGTGTCCAGATGTGTGAGAGCTGTGTGGAGGGCAGAGGAGATGGCATCGTCGGTTGAGCGATTAGGTCGGTATGCAAATTGGAAGGGATCCAGGGAGGCAGGGAGGACAGATGTGATGCTTTTCATGACTATCCTTCTCCTTGTGTTTGTAAGAACTAGTTGCTGGGATCCTGGGTGATGTATTGTGCATCACTATAATAATAAGATTAGAAATGTCTCCAGGCATCCTGGAGTCCTTTCTGAGTTCCACTCGACTTACAGTGGACCACACTGCCTCTGTGATTCAGCAAAGACAAAGACAATCCAATCCACCTGTTTAAACAAAGGCAGAAGAGCAGGACAATGCTCCTGCTGGGAGGTTGTGCAAACAATGATTTCACCGTCACAGACATCAAAACTTGAAGATTACAGAGACTTTCTCTCCTCTAAAGAATGAATAA
>JBBPBX010046765.1:2082-15149 GCA_038048925.1 Garcialebias charrua | reverse complement strand
ATGACACTCACACAAGGCTTGCAGGAATTTCTCATGCTGAGACATTTTGTAAAATGAGTTGTTAGTGTGTGAGGTGGATTTCAGTCTGTACCTAGGGTGTGTGGGATCCAGCTGTGCTTAGGGTATTATTCTGCCTCTTAGTCAATAATGCACTTGGCTGAACTAGGTTGGATCAACCTGGAATTCATTTAAAGGAGAGGAAAAAGGATGGGCTGTAAGTGGAAGGAATTTATTTTCACACTGCCATCATCCAGGGGAAACATAAATACAATAAAAGACAGAATCCCTGATAAATTAGGATAAAAGAGAAGAAAAGCTGTGATAGATGTCAGGCCAGAACCTTGACACGTTTTGTGACTTAATGTGCATGTTAAAGGTAACGTTGTACTCAGACTGACATTAATGATCTATACATGAATATGGAGGTGGTAGAAAAAGAAGGAACACATAGAATACAAGGGCACTGAGTCCATTCTTCAAAACTTAAGTGCATTTAAACTTTTAAGATTTTCTTCAATGTAAAAATAAATAAATAAATAAATAAAAAAAATAAAAAAATAAAAAGGTTCTTCCAGCTCCAATAACAGCTGTTCTTGGGCATTTGAACGTACAGCTGCATCTCAAAATATATGAATATTGTGGAAAAAGTTCTTTTTTGTCAATTATTTAAAAAATAAACTCATATATTACATGCATTCATTGCAAATGGAGTAAAATATTCCAAACCGTTATTTTGATTATGACTTGTAAATAAAAAATTAAAAAAAACTAAATTTGGTGTCTCAGAAAAAATTGAATATTCCACAGCCAGCTTCTGGTACCTTTGGCAGTGTGGAAATGAACTGAGGCCTGCTGGAAAATTAGATCAGCATCTCCATAAAGCTCATCAGCAGAAGGAAGAAAAAAAGCCCTCTAAAATGGTCCTGGTAGATGCTGCATTGACTTCAGAAAACAAAGTGGACCAACACCAGTAGATGACATGGCCCCAAATCATCTCTCCACTCTCCCTCCACACTCTGAGACCTTGATTTCCAAATTACATGAAAACTTAGTCTGAAACGAGGACATTGGATGACTGAGTAATAGTCCAGTTATTTTTCTCCTCCTGACATTGTGTCTGGTTCAGGAGTGGCTCAACTTGAGGAATGAGATATGTGTAGCTCATGTCTTGGAGTTAATCAGCTGATCAGGGTGTGACACCAGGAGTTTACAATCCTGAACCTTTTCAAAATATTCTAATTTTCTGAGACATTGAATTTTAGGTTTTCAATATTTGCAAGCAGGCAGCATGGTGGCACAACTGGTAGAGCTGCTGCTTCTCAGCGAGCAGGTCCCTGGTTCAAATCCTGGTCCGGGGGCCTTTCTGGGTGGAGTTTGCATGTTCTCCTGGTCCGGGGGCCTTTCTGGGTGGAGTTTGCATGTTCTCTCTGTACATGCGTGGGCTTTCTCCAGGTACTCCAGTTTCCTCCCACAGACCAAAAACATGCATGTTAGACTGATTGGTAACTCTAAATAATCCCTAGGTGTGAGAGAGAGAATGGATGTTTGTCTTGTTTGTCTCTAAGTGGCCCTGTGATGGACTTGAGACCTGTCCAGGGTGTACCTCGCCCCTCGCACAGTGATTGTTGGATATGGGCACTGGTGACCCCCGTGCCCCCAAATGGAAGAAGTGGGTAAAAGATAATGGATGAATATTTGTAAGCCATAATCATCAAAATGACAGAAATAAAGTATTGGGATATTTCACTCTATGGGTGTAATGAATCTATATATGAATTTCCCTTTCTGAAATGATTGACAATTTTTTCGCACTATATTCTATTTTTTAGATCCACATACTTTATACTGAACTGATTTAAATATATGTTGTTTTGTATAGCTATCTTTAAAACTCCTTGAAAAAAAAGTGAATTTGTTGACTGGATTAAGGTAAGCCCCAAATATGCAATTTATTGAAAAACCTGATGGGCATTAAACACAATGAAGTAAGTTACAGTGATGACAGAGATGCGAGTTATTTATATTTGCTTCCTTTTCCTCATTCTTGTTTTTTTCCATCCTAGTTGAGGAAGTACTTCCCAGAAAGAAGCCACCAGAAGAACGATCTGGAGGGGGAAACACACAAGAGAATCCATCTAAGCCTCCTTCAGTGAAGGTGATAGGAGGCTTGCCATCCAACAGCTGGCTACAATCTGGGCCCCTTATACTACTTATAGCTGGACTTTGCTTGCAGTTGATGCTGTTCTGATGCTAGCCCAGCCGAAAATCAATGCTCAACCATACCCCTGAAGAAACTTTTATGACACTCAGATCATAAATATTTTTTTTTATTGTTTGCTGTCCTCACTCCGAATGGCTCTATTGATGAAGAAAGCAGAAATGGAGAGCAGGACAGCATGTGGATACCACTGTAGAAGTCTGCAGATGGGTGGGGTACTACAAGAACTTCTGCAGCATTCTCATCTGGAGTGTTTGCAAAGATAAGACTTGCTGTTTCCACAATGCCGTTTGAAGTTTGACATTAAAACATGAGCTTAATACGGTCCTTGCTTCACTTGCACATATCTAACCTTTGAGATTCAGGTGGGTTTGATGGGTTGCATCATTCTTAAGAACATGTACAAATCTAAACTCCTAGAAACATGTTGCTTTCAACAACAGCCACTCTTCCGTTTTTTTACTGCTGATTTTCTGTATTCTTAATGCATTGAAACTCTTCACAGCACTGCGTCAGTGCCACCCAGGTGGGAAAAAAAACTGGCTCATTTGAGAACTCAGCTCAATTATTTTAGTGGACTGCAACATGCATGATCAACTGATAGATCAATCCCAGCTGCCTGGCCAAGAACAGCAGATTTGATATGCTCTAATGACTGTGTACCTTGCAAAATTAGAATGTAATGAGATCACAGGTACAGCAGTGGCTCACTTGCACGGTTGAACAAATTCTGCAGATATACTACGCGTGTATACTGTAATTGTACATAGGTAGAAAGATTTGATGGAATGTATGATGTCTTGATCAGAAATAAAGCTCTTAACTGATTGAGATTAATAAATTATTATTATTTTTTCAGTTAGCAATGACTGTGCTTGTCAGCTCCACTCATCACCTTAAAAAAGTAATCTGTTTTGTTTTATTATTTTCATCAATAGAAAAGCAATAATGTGGGTTTTATTTTTATTATACGCCGATACATGAATGAACAAGTTGACTTACTTTTATCTGTGCATTTTGTTTTGTGTTTGCTTGTTGAATTGCACATTATTGAACATCTAAACTGCAAAGGTACCAAAATTGTTATAAAACTTGCTTTTCTTTTTTTCATTGGTAGAATCACATTCTTTTTTATTGTACATTTGTCAGTTAGGTTCAATAGCTATCATGCAGTTCTCTCTAAACTCTATCTTGCAAATTATCCAAAGCAAAAATTAATAATCAAATCTGCCTTCATATGAGAGTCTCTTTATGCAATATTTTTGAGAAGACTGTGCTGTTGTTAAAATTATAAGTATTGGCACAATTAAGTACCTGTTTAAACAAAGATGATGAATATACAGAGGTACACAAATACAATTTTAAATCTGACAGAAACAGTGTACAGTTAAAGACTCATATAGTTACAAGTGTCCACTAAAATGTTGCATTTAAATTTGGAAATCACTATAAGAATGCCATATTCCGAAATTTGAATGTTTTACATTTTGTATGTGACACCACATTTGTTTCCTCCCTGTCACATTTTTTTTCTTCAATTTAGCTCCAGACTAATGTTCACTCCACCCATTCATTATTTTGAGCTGTGTACCCTTGCATGTGTATAAATGTACATATCTTTTCCTTTGCCAGTTGTTTGGGGTCTCATGTCTTTTTTGTATCATTGTGATACAGTGCAATTGAGCTCTAATAAAAGTGCTCTGCTTTTGTTTGTGCCTCTCTTCTCCTCTTGTCTTTTCTAAAAGAAAATGAGCCACTGTTAACACAGGTTTGCTTGGAAACTTTTTTATTTTACTAAAGGATAGACACAAGGATGACATTTTGGCAGGTGTGTTTTGTATTATTATTGCTGTTCCTCTTTAGTTGATAAGCTGGCAGGATTTCTTCTACACAATATGTCTGAATGGCATTTTCTTCACTTTCACATTGTACCTGTTAGGACATGACAACGCATCTTCATTTAATTGCCTTGTTATCTAATATTCATTGTAGCTCCACTTGTTTTCTACCAAAGCTGCCGAATGAGTTCAAACGTTTTCTGGTACAAGATTTTGAATACGTTTTTTTTTTCCTACTTTCATACATGCTCATTATTTTATTTTGAAGATAATATTCAAGTTATAAAATACACTATTTGCTTGCTTTGCAGTGATTTGACAAATATCATAATGATGTCTGCCCACTGTTTGAAGGTAGAGTCTTCAGAATTTAACGTTGCAACATAAAGACTCTGGTCATACATCCAGTAAGCAGGGAAGAGGACTGAGTTACAAGAGTTCAGGCAGGATGAGCTACCTCAGTCTGACCCTCTCTATTTGCACCAGGAAGGACTAGCTAAACAAAACACAAAAAAATAAAGAAAGAAGACAAATAGTGTTGGCACAGAGGAAGTAATTAGTAATCACAGCAGCATCAATAAAGACACCTGTGAATGATCTGTTAGCTGTTTCTGGAAAGGATATTTGCCTATTCAAATAAATTGATTATCTGCATTACCATTTTTCAACCTCATAATGCACACGCATGTAAAGTAAGGTTGTGCAATATTAAACACATTGCTGTGTCTCGTGCCTGCATCCTTATTCCTTGTACAAAGGATTCATTCATTTATAACAACTGTGGTCATCCTGACAAGGACAGCTGCTGATGTGGAGCTCTGTACATTTCATATTTTCAATGGCTTCCGTTCAGCCAATCAACAGAAGTGAAGGAAGATATACCAGCTCTCAGTCAAAAAGACAATTTATCACCCCTGTCAATGAAAATACAAATGTTCATTTGCTTGATAACAGTGATATTTTTGTAAACAGGCAGCTGTGTGTTTGCAATTTCATCATATATATTAATGTTAATCATATTGTTATGAACAAGAGTGTAAATGTTTTTACTTTTGTTCTTATTTCAGGAATGTCACTTTATGGCTTTTTTTTTATTACAGTTTTTATTCATTTGACATATTTAAAAAAAACATAAAATATAATGGGGAAAAACATTTCATAAATATGTGAAATAATCAAAATACAGTACATAAAATGAAAGGTGGCAGAAAGAAGAAAAAAATCTTATTTTGTCTGCCCCTTTTTTCAAAAAAGCAAAACAACCAATTTACAAACAATCAATTTAAACAATAATCTTCCAGAAACAACAAATCAATTTAGTAACATGTCACACTCAATAATTAACAAATACATTAGGATGCATTACTTAAAGCTTTAGTATTTTGCTAGCAGTTTAGACGTGATAATATTTTTGAATTTCATCATAGAGTTTACATCTTTAACATCCTTATCCAAAACATTCCACAATTCCACTCCCTTATTTGAAATAAAATAAGTGTGTTTTAACACACTTAAAAAGTTTATGAGTCAGATGGAAGACTTACATATTTCAATACGTTTGGAAAAAAAAATTTCACTAGCAAGGCAATTTCATACAAGCTTGTCAGGTTTTCAGGCAGGTCAGGACAGGAGAAGAACCTGAAAGTTATGCACCATAACTCATGTTCCCTGAAGGAAGGGAACGAGGTGCAACACAATTGCATATGGGAATCAGCGCCTCCGCGGTTACCTGAAGTAATACACTCACGCCTTTACGGCTAGGGCATCAGCGTCGCGCCAGAGGACCCGCCCTCTGGATATTTAAGCGAATGACGCCCATCCATCTTTCTATAAAATGCACTTCACCGAGCTTTCAGCATTGAAAGGGCCAGATTTGTTGCACCTCATTCCCTTCCTTCAGGGAACGAGTTATGGTGCATAACTTTCAGTTCCCTTTCAGTCGTTCTCTCGGTGCAACACAATTGCTATGGGAACGTAATGCATTCACACCCTTGAAATGCTCAGCAAAATGCATGTGAGAACATCTGCCTTAATACGGTAGGCATTTCCCAGCCGCTCTCCACAAGGTATGTAGAGAGCACACCCTGAGAAGAAAAATGCCACATGTAGGATCAGCCTGATGTTACCACTGGACACATAGATGAAAACACCAGCTAGAGACAGCATAAGTGTCCTCTGCTAGTGTGATTACTCATTATCCCCTTTTTCCCTGGAAATCTTGAAAAGCAGGAGGAAAAGAGCAAGGGACCTGTTACGTCACTGGCAATCAGATGGCAATGTGGAGGTAGAAAACCCAGTTCAAGCACAGGGTAACCTTCCAGGTCCCCAGGGGAAAAAAATATGTACAAGGGGCACGCACGAGTCCCTCATCTGCTTCTTGAACAGACAACTACTAGGACTGTCAAAGAGGCCCATCCTGATGTTGGAGAACTGTCAGAGGAGAGGGGAACCCTTCCACTGAAGCATCTCCCAAGTAAACATAAACACCAAGGGTGTCCCTTGTGTATGCTGTTGTTGTTGTTGGAACAAAGACAATCAGGCCTTAGGCCCTCAGCCATTTCCCTTCAGTGGCCAGGCTGAAGGCTGCCACAGCTCCGGACGTGGGTGTAGAAGCTGCCCACGTGCCTGAGTCAGCAGGTCTCTGTAAGAAGGCAACTGCCATGGTATCCCTGAACATTGAGAAGTAGAGGTCACATTGTGAGCTGGCTCCGCATGGGAACAAGTCCACCGAGGTTCTTCCAAACCGTGACCAGACCTGATCCACGACTCGTGGGTTCAGTCTTCATTCTGATTCCAAAAGAAACCCTCTTGAGAGGGCATTTGCTCCGTAACTCAGTTCACTCAGAACATGAGTCGCCCTGAGCGACAATAATCCTAGAGCGTACCAAGTGAGCATCCTCTGTGTCAGGCTGAGGAGGGCTTGGGATCTCGTCCCCCCTTCCCAGTCAATGAAGGACACCGTGGTTTTGTTATCTGATTACACCAGGACGTGCTGTCCCGCAATCAGACCTTTGCCAAAGAAGTATTTTGCTGACAGGAATACGGCCAACAACTCCAGGAAGTTGATGTACAATCTTGCTTCCTGCTCATTCCAGAGGCCTCGGGCATTCTGATTTCTGCAGACTGTCTCCCCATCCTGTTTCCGAGATGTCCGTCGTGATGACCACACGGGATGACACCCTACGTTACGGGACCCCTTCCGTGAACACAGACAGGTCCCTCCAAGGTTCCGGGGCCCTCAGGCACTTTGAAATTATTCTAAACTTTCCTGCTCACCCAGATGGGGGCAGGTCGTTTTTGTTGGTTTAGCCATATACTGTATGCAGGGCCCGCATCTTCAGCAATGCATGTGGCACACAGGGTATGGCTTCTGCCAAGAGGCCTAAAAGGTGTTGGCACGTTTACAAGGGAATCCATTGATTCAGTTTAAACTTTGCCAGGCGAATCGAGGAAACAAGTTCCTCTGAGAGCCATGCCCTTTACCCAGTGGTGTAGTCTACGTGATACTCAGGTATATGGAGTATACCCACTAGAAAAGCTTAAGAATTTCAGTATACTCACTTAAAACTGCCCAATGATACATGACATATCATTAGACATGTGTCATTGATACATTAATCGGCAGCTAAACATTTCCCTAACAATCTTATTGAATGTAGCGCTTTGCTTTGATACTGTTTTGTAGATTATGTAACATGTTTTTAATACAAAGCTAACTGTTGTACAAAGTTTGTTGTCAAATATAAATATCAGAGAAATTTGGAAATGTTCAATGTGCTTAAAAAATAAAAATAAATTTATGATTACATTGTACTAACCAGTGTACTTTGGTTTCTAAGGACAGTATACACACTACAAAAATGTAGACTACACCACTGCCTGTACCGGATGGTGTAGACCTGCACTCCCAGAAATACGGTAATCCGTGATGGGGTCAGGTCACTCCTTTGTAGGTTTATGACAAAACCGAGAGACTCCAGGTGAGAGATCACCCTTCAGGAGTGTGACTGGGCCTGTATTCTGCTTCCGGCCGAAAAACAGGAGGTCATCCAGGTAGTTCATAATCCTGACTCCTTGATTCCTAAGCAGGGTCAGGGCTGCATCCAGACATTTAGTAAATGTACGAGGAGCAGTCTTCAAACCGAAGGGTAAGGCTTTGCATTAATAAGCTTTCCATTCAAAGGCAAACCGGAGGAATTTCCTGTGCCTCCTCCAGACGCCCACATGGAAATAGGCGTCTTTCAAATCCACTGTACATGCATAGTCTCCATGTCTCACGGACTGGGGGACCTGCTACAGTGTCAACATTTTGAACTTGAAAAATTCTTGTTTTCTTGCCCAGAGTCCTGAGATCTAGGACAGGTCTCAGGGATTCATCTCTTTTGGGCACCAGAAAGAGCTTGTTACGCTGACGGGAGCATGGTTTGTGCTCTGGAACAATATTTATTACTCCTTTCTGCAGCATCGTTGACACTTCCTCCATCAGCACGTGTGCGCGTGCTGGGTTAATGTCCGAACGCAGCACCTACACGAAAAAAAGGGGGGTCCCTTGATGAACTGTAGCTTGAGCCCACAACACATCCGTTGTGATGACCCGTTTGTTTGTCAGACACGCCCTCCAGGTCTGCGCAGGCGCCATGAGCCTGGGAGGGATGTCTAGCTGCTGCTTGTCATGTTTGAGTGCGGGAGGGGTGGCCTTCGACCCCTCTCGCGTACTCTGGAGCAGGCTGGTCTGCCCAGCAGAAGACATTGCGAGATCTGACTGTCTTAGGCAAAACTCGTGTGTCCCACTGCGGTTCATAGTCTGACCTAGTAGTTTGTGTTTCACAAAAGTGGTGAGTCAAGAACCAGGGCAGTCTGTGCTTTGGTACTTTCATTCTTGTATATGCATGAAACAGTGTTTGTTTTTTATTACACATACAGTAGACGAGTTATGTTTAGTGCGCACACACATACCACCAGCTCCTTGTAGCGTTTTACAAGTGAAGTCTGGGCTCAAAAGGTCAGGTTCCCGTACTGCGTGAGCGGGCAAACCTGAAGCCCTGTTCCCATTTTGGGACCAGGATGCATTCAGTAGTCTGAGATTTTATTGTCGTGTGTGGATGGCAATTTCTCTTTATTACACAAGGGTCTGAGTGTTCTTGTGTGTTTAAACGTTCCGAACCAGCTAGTCTGTGCTCCTTAAACACAGGTACTGGTGGTAAAAATTCGGCATTTTCTCTCCTTCTGTGAGTGAGAGCACCTGTAATGGTGCAAGGGCATCTCAGACTTTCCTTTTCTTTTGTTGGTGGTCCCTTGCAGCTCCTGTAGCTTTTCTGCCTGGTGGGCCTGTAATACCGAGGCTACTTATCCTTGTCCATCCTACCAGGGCCCCTCGGGCCCTGACATGGTTAACGTCAGAGAGTCATCCATAGCCTCATGGGTGGATAAGCTCTCAGCGTCACGATGTTTCGTCGTAGGTATAGGAAAAAAAACCAGGTAGCGCAGCTGAACAGGTAGCTGAAAATCCTCCTCTTGGACTGTGCTGGACAGAGAGTCTCCTTGTTAGCCGGGGCTAAACGTGGAGGTACTCGTGAGCCCGCTAGCGGTGCTAAGACCGGCCTTCGAGCAACGTAGTATAGGTAAAAAAACACTTAGTTATGCGATGAATTCTACCGTCGATTCGGCCGGACAGGATAGCGAAACAGGCAAAATATGAGAAGGTTAGCTAGCAAGCTAGGCCAAGCATTTTCACATATCTCACAATGGAGTCCTTTGTTGTCCGCTCGTAGCTGCGCTAATCGTGTTAGCAACGCTGTCGTCTGCCCCGTGTTGTCGTGGGTACTCCTGGTTAGCCATGCCAACCGTTGGAGCTAGCCAGATAGCAGCGGGGTTATTCCATTTCCACTCTCCTTTCTCCGGGGTCATCCGCGAGAAAAACTTTGAGTGTTCTTACATGTAGCATCCCTGAGCAGACCGGACAGGCCTCGTGGGTGTCCGCTGCTGATAAAAAGGGGGTAGCCAGATCCGCTGAAGCAGGTTCGGGAGCCGGAGCTCACAGCCTGCCAAAGTTCCACGTCCGAGGACGTCCTCTTGCTGAGCTGATCGCGGCTGCTGGCCTGTTAGCTTTGTTAGCTTAGCAGGTAGCGTGCCTTGCAGTTAGCGTTCGCTAACCGAGCAGTAGAAAAGCAGAAGAGAAAAGGCACGGGAGCTGGGGCTCACTGGCCTGCTGGTCTTCTTTGAGTTTTGGGTTTTTGCAGTACCTTCTCGGGAGCCATGGCTGAGAAGAGTTAAGACTGTTAGCAATGCTAACGTCGTCCAGAGATGTCTCTCTCCTCGTGTCGCTTTCGCCGGCTAGCTTGCTACTTGTTAGCAGGGTAGCAGTGTCGCGCAGTCCATAGGCGTAGATCCTGGGGGGGTCGGGGGGGTCTGGACCCCCCCAATCTTGGGGAAATATAGATCTGTCCCCCCCAATAATTCAATAAAGGAAATCGTGTCTTTAAACAATATAAATATAAAAAGGCAAAAAAAGAGAGAAATCCGCCATTATTCTAAAAAAAAAGAAGGAAATTTTGCCCACCCCCCCTTCTCTGTTGGCAAATGGTTTAGTCCAATGTTTACAAGGAACAACAACAGCAGCGGAGGTCACAGGCTCGCGGAGCCGCTGGTGGGGAGTGAGCTGCTGCACAAAGTACTAACTTCCAGTAAGTAGCTACTTAAAACATAGGTGACAGTGACTGGGAGGAAAAGGTCTTTCACAGTGTTGAAAGACAAGTGTGTCTGTGCATCATTAGTGGCTGTAGCAACAGAAAAACACTTTGGAGCGTCACTTCATCAGCTAACACACTAGCTTCAATGCTAACTAGCTCCCTGGTGGCTCTGCAACAGACAGTAGAATCTCAGAGCAGCTTTGAGCAGGATGGATTCACATTCATCATATTTTCAGGTGTGGAGCTCTTGAAAGAAGTAATGATAAAATATGTGAAAGATAATTAATTTAAAAAGAGTAGAGAAGATGTGATGATTAGTTAAAATGATTTCATATGTGTAGCACTTTGTTGCAGCTGTGGTTGTTTTAAGGGCTTTAAATTATTATTATAAAAAATGTTGAGGATCAATACTTATGTCACATGGTTAATTAAAAAATGTCACTGTTTATTATATTACATTATTGATATTTTGTATCTGCAACTGGAACATTTTATTCTTAATAGGTTCTTAAAAAATGCTACAGATTTGTTAAGGCATATTTTGAATGAATGTTACAAACGTGTTCATTTCTACAAAACAGTTAATAAAATATTTATAAAATACAACGAATTTCAAATGTTACAAACTGAGTTTAACATAAAAGAAATAGTGTTTATGTTTAAATATCAGTTAATAAGTAATCCATTATGCCCCCTTGTTTAGGACTGGAACCAATCTCAGCTGCTTTTGGGTGAAGGCAGGGACACCCAGGACAGGTCACCAGTCTGTCCCAGAGACACCCAGGACACGTCTCCAGTCCATCACAGAGACAGACAAAGAGACAAACAACCATCCACACTCCCAGTCAAAGCTAAGAACAATTTACATTTGCACAGAAGAACCAAAACATTATTCAAACTGAGGACTCAAGTTCTTGATTGAGAGTTCTAATCACTACTGGTAATTATCAATAATAATTGATCATATTTACCAAGCTAAAGCATTGTGTGGAGTCTTTAATAATACAGACCAGATCAGATGTGATCAGGCAGTCATATATTCACATGTATGTAAATGTATTATTATTAATACTATGATTAAAGTTGAACCATGCAAATTTGTTTGGAACGAACAAGTGGACCTTTGTGCCTCTTGGTTCCACTGAAGTAGCTCTCAGTCTCAAAAAGTTTGGTGACCCCTGCATTAAAGTATTTCTTCTCCTTGAAAACTGTTTTCTTTTTAAGCATTAAGATTTTGGGAAGATGTTGTACCAGATTATCAGTGACACTGACCACAGCAATCTATGAATACAAGCCAAACTGAAATTTAAACAATATTTAGAGGGGACCTATTTTGCAAAATTCTCATTTTGCCACTTGTCATTATTTGTCGTCTATTGTACTGCAGATTGAACACATTACATTTTTTAACAAGAGTAATGAGTATCACTGTTGTACTGATTAATAGTAGTATTAAGACTACTAAATAAAATACATGCCATTTAAATCAATATTATTGTTGATTATTCTGCATAGTATATGCATGCAGTTTGGATAAACTTCCCTCTGTACATTTTGCATTACATTTCACTGTAACTTTGCCGACCCCCCCAAAATTGCTCTTAAAAAATTTCCCTGTTTATGGTCCCCCCCAATAATGAGATGAAATCTACGCCCTTGGCGCAGTCAGCGCCGTCGAGCGAAGCGGTCTGTGGAGAGAGGAGAAGAAAACGTCGGGGTGAAGGAAAAATGTGTCAGACCGGCTTTCGCTAGCCCAGCAGTCCGCAGGAAAAGATTATCTGTATGCTCTGTGTAGGGAGCGAGCTCACCTCTGGTCGAGCGATGAAAATACAGAGTAGATCCGAGAAGAGTGTTTCAGGTTTAAGCGAGGGGAAGGGCAATAAGAGAAAGATGTACGGGCGTCAGCCGCTTAAATATCCAGAGGGCGGGGCCTCTGGGGCGACGCTGACGCCCTAGCCGTAAAGGCGTGAGTGTATTACTTCAGGTAACCGCGTGGAGGCGCTGATTCCCATAGCAATTGTGTTGCACCGAGAGAATGACTGAAAGGGAACCAATGATGCAGGAAAGAGTCAGGACTCGAGAATTATAAAATTAATACTTTTTAATAATAATAAATTAAAGAGGGCTGACGAGGTAGCAAAACTTACTCTAACAAGGAACCAGGAATCAGGACAGACAGGATCAGACAGGACAGACTGGTAGGATATACCCAATGAAGACACGACAAAGGACAGACTCTCAGGCAGAACTATAAGTACGCAAACAAGACATGACGTGATTACAACCACCTGGGAACACAAGGATTACAAATTTTAAACAATG
>JBBPBX010046764.1:0-26447 GCA_038048925.1 Garcialebias charrua | reverse complement strand
TCAATCGGTGGGTGGACTTCAAAAGAAATTGAAGGATGGGGACCTATACTCATGTAACTATGCGTTGTCCCAACAGACACCCCCGAGCCTTGGAACTGCACCTCCCGCGCCTCGAACTGAACAGTTCGAAACAGGCAAAGAGTCACGAATGTCCCGGAAGAATGGCCCAACACCTCTATGCTCGGAGGAGACAGAGGAAGTAAGTAGTTTGTCAGTAGATTTGAATGTTACTGTGCCTGACCAACCTGTTACAATGAGTGGCATTATCATTGATAATGACACTATCAACATTGACCAACCTGGAGCGATGTGTAGCACTGTCTTTCACAAAGACTCAGAGCACACAAATAACTCAGCGCACACTACTTCTGACATTGCCATGGATGTTGACAGCAAACCAATTGCTGACACACAACAACATCCTGAAGGTCATGATGCTGACAGCCAACAAGATGCTGACAGTAAACAAGATTACACAGCCAGAGTCACACGTGAACAGAAACGTGGACAAAGACCTGTGAGGTTTCTGTGTAACTTTATGCAAAGGGGGGTGGCTAAGAAAGCCTACCTGCCCATCACACTGGAAGGTGTCCTTGAGCGTGAAGCCCTCCTGGATGGCAGTTCTGATATAACTATTATGTCGGCCAAGCTGTTCGAGGAGCTGAGGACCGCCGCTAACGGTGTTGACGGGCAAATACCCTTTGAGGAATGTGCTATTGAGCTACAGGGTCTCGCAGAGACGAGAACAACCCTAACAGCCATAGCTATGGTTCACATGCAGATTGGCAAAACGACACTACACCACCCAGTGTATGTGTCCACACTTGACTCATTCCCATTTCTGGTTGGCCAAGACTTTATAAACCGTTTTGAAGCGATTATAGATTATGGTCAACAGAAATGTGGGCAACAGTGAGAAAACCCCTGCCAATAAAAGTGCCTCCTCGTTGTGGTACAGACTGCCTAACCGCAGGTACCGCAGTGGCCACGAGGGACTCCCCAACCGTGGTCACAAGCCCGGTAAGTGAACCTTCAACTACAGATGAGACAGTAGAGACTCAACAGTTGGACCAGACTCTGGCCCGACAAGAGAACCTCCTCTGCGAGCTGACACAGTCAGCACTCACTGAACACTACCTACCACAGGTAGTGAAAGGTGTTGAGATCCAAGGATCCTACACCGAAGAGGCTGTACTGTCCTATGGGACAGGTAATTCAGCTATCAGCCAAGCTTTCGATGAAACCTTGGTTCAAGGACATGTGAGTCCTGGAAGTGGCAGTCCGCGACATGCTGACAGTCACTTGGATTTCAGTGTCACAGATTTTGAGGACCCCTCCTCCAACAAAAGGGGGGTGTACTCTCACTCTCTACCACAGGTAGTAGACTGTGTGGAGGTCCGAGGATCCCACACCACAGACGCTGTACTGTCCTCTGGGACAGGTACTTCAGCCATCAGCCAAGCTTTCGATGAAACCTTGGTTCAAGAGCTTTTGAGTATAGGACTACTCAGAGATGACATAGTTCTTACAGACTCAAAGAGCACCTCTTCAGTCATGAAGTGGGAAGACACACATCACAACGACAGTGACGCACCGCGGTCTGACCGGTCAGACACATCAGCGACTGCGCCGACAGTTGTGACACACCTGAATTACGCAGAAAGAGGTAAACGTACGGAGAAACGTTGGCCGAAGCCTATGAGGTTCCTGTACAAGCTTCCCGATACACTGCGTGAACGGCTTAAACCAAACCATGGCATCTTAACTCGTGCCCAAGGCCTTGACAATCTCAAGGTCCCCACCAATCTCAAAGAACTACAAAGTTTTCTTGGCGTGTGTAACTACTCGAACCAGTTCATAGAGAACTATGCAGACCTTGCAAAGCCACTGACTGAACTCCTAAAGAAAGACGTCCCATTTGTCTGGACTGACAAACAGCAGCAGGCAATGGACGCTCTTATAGACAGGATCAAGTCAGCCCCATGTTTAGTCTACCCAGACTACAACAAAGAGCTTTACTTGGAAGTGGGCTTCTCAGCTCATTGCATAAGTGCAGGTCTATACCAAATACACGACAGAGACAAACGTGTAGTGGCCTACGCCAGCAAAACGATGGCGGGCCCCGAGTTGAGATTCTCAGACTGTGAGAAAGCTCTACTGACCACAGTGTGGGCAGTAAAACATTTCTCCAGCTACATTGGTGGACAGAAAATCATTGTGGAAACACAACACCAGCCAGTGACGTTCCTGAACAGCCAACGCATCAGAGATGGTGTGGTAACAAACTCTCGTGTTGCAACGTGGCTCATGGCGCTTCAAAGTTTTAACCTAGACATACGTTATGGTCAAAACAAGAAGTCACATCTGGGGACAGACTTGGCACTCTGCCAAAAGTGTACACAAGATGTACCAGCGACCCAGCCATTGGCTGAGGAAAAAACCCCTGTGACTGAAGACCCGAACCACCACTTCTTTGATGACAATATCTGCAAAGATATGACAACATTGTACGTGGATGGATCTTCATTCCTCCGCGACAAAATCTGTAGGGCAGGTGTTGGAGGGGTCCTCCTCCAAGACCAAGAGCAGATCACCTTCAGCTACAAATCAGGCTCTCAGACTTCTCGGTACGCTGAGATTGTCGTGATCATGATCCTAATAGCTCTCCAGATGGTAGTAGCACACTCCATCAAGACCCTAGTCATCTGCACTGACTCTAACTATGCTCGTTTGAGTTTCGCTTGTCACCTTGCTGTGTGGAAACAGAACGGTTTCCTAACAAGCGACAGAAAAGTGGTCAAACACAAAGAGCTTTTCATAGCGTGTGATCACTTGGTGACATCACACGACTTACAGGTCTACTGGAAGAAAGTTCCAGGACATTCTAGAGTCCCAGGCGATGACAAGCACTACAATGACATTGCAGACTCCTTAGCCAAAGAAGGAGCCGACGAAGGTCCTCTATGGTCCTTCGACCCCTCCTGGTTAATCGAGACTCTGCCAACACAACCTTCAGTCAGAGTTATGGCAGTCACACGTGCACAGGCCGCAGCCAGACCTGCTGACAACGCAGTCTCTGTACGACCTGCACTGACTGACCCAGACATCATCCAACTACAGAAGTCGGATCCTGCTATCAACTCCATGATACTGTACCTGACTGATCCGAACAAAAATAGTCCGTCTAAAGACGACCTGGATTCCGATCCAGACCTTAAGGTCCTCTATCAGCTGCGCAAACAGCTAAAACTAATCAAGGGCATCTTAACTTTCGCTCATGGACCAACGTCCTCACCTGTGTTCGTGGTTCCCCATGACCAAAGGGGGGTAATGTTAGTCCATGCCCATGATCTCCCGTCCGCAGGACACAAAGGAGATAAAGCCACGCTGACGGCATTAAAACAAATTGCCTATTGGCCTGGAATGAAAAAGGATGTCAAGGACTACATTGAAGGGTGCGTGGTCTGTGGCCAGTTTCAGCCAACCAGACCACTTCACAGAGCACCACTGCAAAGCAGAGGCATTGCATTCCCATGGTCTGACCTCCAGATCGACTGGGTTGGACCACTCACTAAGAGCTCTAGAGGAAATAAATATTTTCTCACGGTAACCTGTGCATTCACCAAATGGGTAGAATGCCTACCAGCTCCTAACGACACAGCACAAACTACTGCTATGTTGTTAATGAATCATATATTCTCAAGGTTTGGACTTCCCCTTAGGGTGAACTCAGACCAAGGTACACACTTCACAGGTGAAGTGATGAAAGAACTGTGGAAGACGCTAGGCGTCAAGGCCAACTTTCATGTCGGCTACCACCCACAGGCTTCAGGCCAAGTAGAGAGAGCAAACAGAACTGTGGTGAGTATTTTGAAGAAATACGTGGCTGCAAACCACAAGGACTGGGACGTGAAACTCCCTCTGGTCCTCATGGCCATAAGAGCCACTCCACACACATCAACTGGCATCTCTCCCTTCGAGATGATGACCGGTCGACAAATGACTCTCCCTCTACACCTGTTGTACCAACCAGGCGACGCCGCCATGGCGACAGCCTACACTACACAACAATACATGAAAGATTTGAATGTACACCTCAGAAACACTTTTGCTTTCGCCCAGAAAAACCTGGAAAAATCCGCTGAAGGACGCAAGGCGTACTACGACCAGAAGGCCTCTCACAATGAACTCCAAGTGGGAGACAGAGTCTGGTACTATACGTTCGCCCCAGCAACCGGGAAAGGAGAGTCCGGGACCGGAACTCTCGCCCGCAAACTAATGCCCAGGTGGACTGGACCTCATCTGATAACAGACAAAGTGTCCTCAGTCGTCTACGAAATCAAAATCAGCAAAGGCCGCAAAGAGCCAATTGCTAAATGGGTACATCGAAATCAGATCAAACCTTACAAGGCGTTCAATGACTCCACAAAAGACAAAGATCTCACAAACTCACCGACTTCATGGGATAATAAGGTCGTCCAAACACAAGTTAGTAAATAAACTAATCAGGTTTAAACTACCATATTTCCCACCCTATAAGTCGCATTGTCCAATTTGAACTTAGAAACGCTAAGCCTAAAACCCACAACAAAAAACTAACCTTAACAACCGTTTAAATCCACGAGATTTAATTTGACCTCGGTCATAAAGTTGAGACCTGTTTTTCTTGTGTGTTGCACTTTGGAATCTGACGACAGGAGTGTGTCGAAGCAGTGAAACGTTGTTTCCTTGTTGTTTAGTCATTACTGTTGTCATTAGTTGAGATATTGTTTGGTTCTGAACACTCCCAGCCAAAAAGGTTTTATATTAACATTGGTTAATGAATGATATGGATTTAACTATGCCAACATGCAGTTCATTTTGTTAAATCGCAATCGTTGAAGAGTCAATGTAGTTTAAAGTTGCTCAAGGTACAATAAACTACACTGGTCTCATAATTTCTAAATTGAACCGATTCGATCGTTTCTATTCTAGATTACCTATTCATTTTGATGAGTCTCGCCATAGACTTCAGAATTTATTAGGAATACCAAATCCTACGTCGTTCGTCTAAAAGACAACAGACATTTAGATCAAACTATATTTCATTTTTATTTTAGTTTAACCTAAACTAAGTAATGAATGGAGGAATAGTTTGGAATTAGAGGCCTTCGTTACAGAAGCCCTCCAAAATTTTATAGGTACAAATCCCTATATCTAATTTTACAGAATTGATCCACCCCTTAATTGGTAATTGTAGCTGATCTAAACCATGATAGCTTACATACCAGGTGCATATAGGTAAGGCTTAATGTAAAATCCCAATCATAAGCCCACCTTAAAAAACCACATAATTGCATGACACATAGAACCAGAGTGGCACTGACTGGAAACCAACCAGCCAACAACCTTCGATGTGGGGACCTGCAGCTCCAACGCTTGGTCTTCAACCTTCATCCAAGGGTCGCCTCCTCTGCGTCAATCGAGGGATCCCCTCTACATGCTGATTATGAAAACAATTGTTGCTGATGAAATCACCAACTCTAATCGTGGTGGAATTACTGCTGTGGGATTATCGCTGTGGATTATAAGACTTTGTTTTCCAAAGGATCACAGACTTTGTTTTCCAAGAGTTAACAGACTCAGTTTTCCAAGGGATTAAAAGCTTACCGCAATGGGATTACCTCCGAACAGTATGGAATTTCCAAAACTTTATGGGATTATAATTTTTGATTTTTCTTTTCCACTTGCTGGATTACTTCAAGATCAAAGACAGTTCAAGGTTTCCTTTCGTGTTGGACCCCATCCCCAAGGACTGGCGATGGCTTCCAAAAGGGGGGAGATGTAATGGACCTACCCAGGGTCAAATTAAGGTTTTTGAACTGTCCAGTGATGACCTTTACTGACCACTCAGTAAAGCAAGACATTTACTACAAAATCATTCATTTAGCTGTAATCTGATAAATATAGTCACCAAAAGAGACTATTTCTATCTTTGATTTTATTCTGATGTGATCAAAAGAATAACTTTTGTCATTTTCATGATGTGTGCTTTTAAGCTGTGTTACGGCTGAGACGTGCTGGTCTGAGCAGCCCAGTTCTCACCTCGTTCTACAGGTGTGCAGTGGAGAGCGTCCTGTGCTCCAGCATCAATGTGTGGCATGGAGGCTGCACAGTTGAAGAGAGGAAAGCTCTACAGAGAGTGGTGAAGGCTGCACAGAAGTCTGTTGGAGTCAGACTCCCCACCATCGCGGACGTTTACACCTCCAGGTGCAGGAAAAGAGCCACCTGCATCATGAAGGATCTCACTCACCCAGCACACTCGCTCTTTGCCCCACTCCCCTCAGGACGGAGGTTGAGGAGCATCAAATGTAGAACCACTAGACTGAGGAACAGCTTCTACCCTGAGGCTGTCAGACTCATGAATAAATAAATAACAAGAATAAACACTGCAAAATATCACATCATGTTGATGCTGATCTGTTTCTTGTTGCTGCGTTTCACCTGTGACCATCTGCTCATAATGACTCATGTTCGTGCTGCTGTTTATAACGATGTTTTTCTACTACATTAGGGCTTAGAGTATTACTAGCTGATGCTTCTCTTAGTTAATCCTAGAATGTTATTACTGTTTTTCTCTTGCATTTGTTGTTTCTCTTGTAGTTGTTGTTGGATGTAACTGGGACCCCGTGTACATAATTTCGTTTTCATCACATGTACTACATGCGGTGCAAATGACAATAAAGACTCTCTGACTCTCTGACTCTGACTCTGACTTATTCTGTGAGAGTTAAACTGTGTTCACTGCTATGTTAAAGGTGAAATTGCGGGTCACAGAGACCCGACTGTTTTGTTTAGAAATAAGAAGACAGTTTAATCCGTTGTTTTTCATGAACAAGGCTCCAGCTGCTCTGTCTTTTCCTAAACAATTTCCCTCTGCTGCTGTAACCTTGGGTTCTGATAAGACAAGTGAACTCCTCTCTTTGTGCCTGCTCTTTAAGTTCTAAACTGTGCGAGAACGCGCCAGAGAGTTGCTGGGAACTTCCAAAGAGATGTGAACTTTCCCAAGAGCTGGACACGTGTGGTCAAGAGCTAACGACCGGCGTCTTCAGCTAAGGACTGATAACAGGCTGTTATGAGTCTACTTCGAACAAGCCGAGCTCAAAAACTTTGTTTATTCCCTCCTGGAATAAGTTTATCTTGAAGTCAGAGGCCTGAAGCTGACATATTCTCTGATGACCAACGCGGAAGCCAGGAGACGTTGAAACGTAAACTAAAACCAGTTTTGGACGTGCTGGGACTAAAGGACTCTGTGCATCTGAAGGCTGGTGTCTTCCCTCTTACCGGGCTGTCGTCAAAAGGTAAAGGGCTGTTTACAAAACGTACTTGGATTTTAGCAGAAGTCGGATGAGAAGTGTCACTCTGGTCTCATGCTCAGGATAATGTTCTTCTTAAATCTTTCCTCCTATTTCTTTTCCCTCTCAACCTAAGCTGGAAACTATATTTTAAGCTGAAATGCCCCTCAGACTAAATATGTGTAACATCTAGTATTTATGTCTGTTGTGTTAAATCAAGTGTGCTGACGTATTTGAATTGAAAGAAAGTGAAATCATGTCAATCAAGTGTAATGGTGTTAATTTAGTTGATTTATTTTAAATAAATGATAGTGTCTCTTTGACATATCAAACTAAGTTAACGTGTCCATTGTCACTTAATGGCTCTGTTTATTTATCCATCACAAAGATCACAGAAATATTGAATAAACTGAAAAAGAAGAGAATCCGTGAAATTACTATTCAATCTGAATAAGTAAATTAAGGTAAAAAGGAGGTCAGTATTAAACTGACCCCCATTAACCCCTTACAACCGTGTTTTCTCAGTTCTCAGTCCAAGGCCAGTCAGCCTTCAGTGGGTAGATCCTGCTCCAGGGTCGGTCTCGGATGATCCAAAACAGTAACTTAATTAATAGTTGAATTGAATCAAAAAGAATTTGTTTGTTCCACAAAAAATCTTTTCAAATCAGGTGAAATAGTATTCCACAGAAAAGCAGCTTTTAATTAATCAAAGCTTGTTGTGCGGCGCGGATGAACAAGGCTTTCAAAGTAGGCTGTGACAAGAAAGAACATCCTGTTCTCTCAGACTTTAAACAATCAGTCCTCCATGGCCAGGTCTCCGCGCTGATGTCTTCCTTCACATCAAGGGTTCAGAAAAATAGTATATTCCTTTAAATGATGTTTAATCCATCATTTTATTCTGTGGTGCTGACGAGAGACCTTCCGAAGCAGGCCGGAGACTAAAAATAGAACATTGTGTTCTTTTAGACTGTAAACTACTTTACGCCTGACCTTCGATGTACAAAACTTCCTCCAAACTCCCTTCAAGCTTCTGTGGTACTGATGAAAGGTCCTTAATAGTAGGATGGAGGAGATACAGGAGGCTTTTTTGCTGTTATATTAAATTTGATTTAATTTTAATCCTTTGGACAAGAACTAGGGATGATATTTCACAAAAAAGCAGCTTTAATTCATCAAAACTTGTTTATTTTCCATCATCTGTTCTGCGGTACAAACAAACAGGGCTTCAGAAGCGGTGTTCCCTTAGCTTAAACAAGCTGATAAGCCAAGACCCGTCAGAGCAGATCCCGATGCCGCAAAGAGCACTTCTTTTGTCTAGGAGTACTCTCTTTTTGAATTAATCCAATCTTCTTAAAGTATCCAGCAAATTCAACTAATTCTTCATGACTTCAGCAACTTCAGCAAACTGTATTCCATAATTATTGTTGAATCTAATCAAGAGATGTTGTTTTGTTCCACAAAAAATATTTTCAGATCAGGAAAAGTAGTATTCCACAAAAAGCAGCTTTTAATCCATCATTGGTTCAGTCAAACCGACGAGAGGCCCTCAACAGCAGAGCAGAGATAAAAAGGTACACCTTGTTCCCACCTAACGTAAACAGCCTTGCGGCAGACCGTCAGCGTTCGGTTCTCCCAAAATTCATTTAATTTTTCACCAAACAAAGTTATCCCTGTGACTGACTTTTCTTTATGCAGGAAGAGGCTTTTTTGCTGTCATAATAATTTTAATATAAATTTAGTTGTGGATAAAACTGGGAATATATCCTACCTTTTTTTGTCAGAAAGTGCCACAAGGGATTTCCAAAAGAATAGGAAATTATTCCATCTCTGAAGCCAGTCCAAATTGTGAAGAAATAAAAAATATTCCAGGCTGAGGAAAAGGGTCTCTTTGTCCAAAAAAAATCCCTTTTTAGAAAATCCTTATTTCTTCTGTTCGGTTTCCAGAGAGCGTCAGTCCATAATCCACAAGAATTCTTTCGAAGTCGAAAACTCAGCAAACTTCTCTTCTCAAACCTCCTTATTTATCCTCTAACAGGGGGGCTTCAGCCCCCACTTACAGACGCTATGTCATTTTCTTACTTTTTCATTGGTTATTGGTGAGGTAACTTTTTCCACCTCCTCCACCCTCTCGGACTCTGATGATCTAATGCTGTTTCAACTCTCAGCCCTCCCTTCGCATGAAAACTCTGGTCACCTTTCACCTACATTCTCAACTTTTACCTATATTTACTCAAACTGTGGAAAAACCACTTTTTTAACGTGTTGTGTAATGTTCACAAACTATTTTCAACACCCAGCGGTGGGGCACCTGTTGGTTTGCTGTGAATCTTAAAAGAAAACATGTAAATCACATCATTATACTCACAATACTATAATCATGCATCTTCAGTTAATTACTTGACACACACTTCACATATTCAATCACTTATCACACTTTGTTTCATATAAGAACACTTTTTTTATATAATTATATGTGTTTGATTTAGAAGTGAACTGTTTATTAAGAGCCTTAAAAACTCCTCCGCAGCTCTTCCTCTGTGAGTTTGTAAAAGTGTGCACTTTTTTATCTCATCTGTTCATCGACTTCAGCTCGGCATTCAACACCATCATCCCCCAACAGCTCATCCATAAACTGGACAGTCTGGGGCTGAACACCTCAATGTGTAACTGGCTGCTAGACTTCCTGACCGGGAGACCACAGACAGTACGGATCGGGAGTAACACATCTAGCACCATCACATTGAACACAGGGGCCCCACAAGGATGTGTGCTGAGCCCCCTTCTATTCACCCTGCTAACACACGACTGCACACCATCGTACAGCTCCAACCACTTCATCAAGTTTGCGGACGACACAACAGTGGTAGGTCTCATCAGCAACAACGATGAGACGGACTACAGGAACGAGGTGAGCCGCTTGGCCTTGTGGTGCGGACACAACAATCTCACTCTCAACGTGGAGAAGACAAAGGAGATTGTCGTGGACTTCAGGAAGAGGGATGCACAACATGCCCCTCTGACCATCAACAGCACCGCAGTGGAGAGAGTGGACAGCACCAAGTTCCTGGGAGTGCACGTCTCAAAGGACCTGTCCTGGAGCAGGAACACTGCAGCACTGGCCAAGAAGGCTCACCAGCGCCTCTACTTTCTCCGCAAGCTGAAAAGGGCTGGAGCTTCAACCTCCATCATGTGCACCTTCTACAGGGGTGCCATAGAAAGTGTCCTGACAAGCTGCATCACGGTGTGGTTTGGTGCATGCACTGCATCCTGCCGCAAGAGCCTCCAGCGCATCGTGAAAGCAGCTGAGAAGATCGTCGGCACCTCCTTGCCCTCACTGCAGGACTTACACAGCAAACGCCTCACTCGGAAAGCCCACTGCATGGCAGGTGATCCCACACACCCACTACACAGCCGCTTTAGACTGCTGCCATCAGGGAGGAGACTGAGGAGTCTCCAGGCTCGAACCAGCAGACTGAGAGACAGCTCTGTTCATCAGGCAGTCAGAATGCTAAACACTCTGCCTGCTCTGCCTCCCCTCCCATTTGAACTGCCTTAACACAAAAAACTTTCTCACACATTATCACTCAACACAAAGATTTTAACACTGGACTCTGTGTCATCAAACGGGTTATTCACTAAACTCTCGGTCATGTGCTCATTCAGTTTGCACTACTTCTCATATTTGCACTAATGTTTGTATTACATTACTGCCTATAGTCATACTACTGTTTACATTCACTGTTTACATTTATTAATACTGTTTACATTTATTACTACTGCTTTACATTTATTATTACTGTTTACATTTACACTACTTTTATCTACACTACTGCAGATACATATACAGCATTCTCTGACTAGCCTTATCTAAGGATGCCAAATGTGCCTTATGTGCCTTACTTCATATGCCACTTTGCCTATATACCAACATCAACTACCTCATACATATACTGTGTACATTAACTTATATGCTGCTGTGCCACTCTTTGCAAATGTCAACGCTAGAAACTTCAGTTTATTTTATAGATATACGTTTTATACTTTTTATACTACTATGCAAAAACTCAGGACAGTATTACACTTTTATTATTTCATTTTATGCTTATGTTCATTGGGTGTTTGGTGTTTTAGGGGTGTTTGGTGTTTCAGTGTTGGTGTAAATTTTCATACTTTTATACTATTATGAAAAAACTCAGGACAGTGTTACACTTTTTTATTTTACTATTTTATGCTTATGTTTATTAAATGTTTTAGTGTTTAGTGTTTAGATGGTTACTGTTGCACCGAGGGACTGAGAGAAACGCAATTTCGGTCCTGTGTATGTCCTATACATATTGCAGTTCTGACAATAAAGTTGACTTTGACTTTGACCTATTTTTCTGCTCCGAGCAGACCTCAGCTGTTTATCTATGTGTGTACGTACGTGCGCGTGTGTGCATGTGTGTGTACTCTGTCTGGTGAGAGGCCGTATGTTTAGGTAAATATGAGGCCTGCTCCAATCACTTACTACCTAAATCACCCTAAATAATCATATATTACCACAATCCTATGGACTAGTTCTGTATGACATCAACACAGCAAAACCAACAGCAGAAAGGTTTCCCTCTGCTACCTTCTTGCGTTCTTATCTACTTGACCTAATTCTGTTCAGGACTCCTCCTGGGCCTGAGTGAACATGCATATATGACCTTTGCTGTGCGCAGGCATAGCAAGGCTTGCTGTGTTACTACAGAGGACAGAGCACGTTCTATCTAACTAACCACAAATAACTATAACAGGTTTAACTAATAATGTTTGTTCAAACCACAAAGACGAGGCACCAGAATACAAACAAAAGTTACAAAGCATACTCCATGTTTCCTCTGTCAGTAAATTAAAAATGCCATGATTAGAACCAAGGTTTAAAAACCATATATAAAAATTGTGTTTCTGTACACCCTGTACTCAGGGCCTGTGAGTGATCATATATGTGTTATTAATCTGGTTGTGTATGTGTGTGCGTGAACGTGAATTTGCTGTGTGTCTTAAGTCAGTCTGTTTTCAACATAAAAGTCCTGCACACTTTGACACTGTAAGTGTGAAAACTTTTTCAAAAGTCTGTAGATGATCCAGAATGTCTCTGACAAAGTTCTGATAACAGTTAAAAAGAGAAATCCCTGGTTTTAGCTACTCTCCATTGGCTCCCTGTCAAATTCAGGATAGAATTCAAAATCTTACTTCTAACCTACAAAGCTCTCTACAACCTAGTTCCATCTTATATTACAGATCTTATTGGTCCACATTTTCCTAAAAGAGTACTTCACTCTCAGACTGCAGGTTTACTTGCAGTTCCTAGAGTTTCCAAAAACAGAATGGGAGGAAGATCTTTCAGTTCTCAGGCTCCTCTCTTGAGGAACCAACTTCCAGTTTCTGTCCATGAGACTGACCCATTGTCCAGTTTTAAGACTGGGCTTAAGACTTTCCTCTTTGATAAATCCTATAGTTAGGGTTGGCTTGAGCTTCCTGAGCTATCCCTTAGTTATGCTGCTACAGGCTTAAGGATCCCACATACTCGGGCATACTTCACTCCGTGGAGGTCCGCGTGTACCAGATTAGACTCAACGTGGTTTCGAAGCGGGCACCCACAGGGCATATCCGCACAAAGCTCAATTTTTACAATCACTGATGCTTACTCGGTGTCACCCAATAATCTGCTGGCGACGGACTGTTTCGTATGTGACAACAATGTATTAAATTCCCCTTCTTCATTCCTGATCTGGAATGTTTTTTTGTTTTTGCAAACTGCCAATCAATCAAGTAGTTGTGTCAGCAAATGACCAGTCGGCAATCTCCATTTGTCCCAAAGGTAAAAGCCCCTTGTCTGCAGCTCTGGTCTGCAACCCATCAGGGTGTACACTCAAGTATGAAGTCTCAACCGTCTGCAGACAGTGCGCACAGTGTCCGTGTGGCTCACTGTGTACACCCAGTTTACTAGAGTATGTGGGAGCCTTAAGACTGCTAGAGGACAAATGTCCTCTCTCTGCTGATGTCTTTACTTGCTCTATTCTTTGTGGGATTCCTGGTTTTTCTGTCCGTTTGTCACTCTTCATTCCACAGCCAATCACTCAACTCACCACACATGCTGCCAGTCTGAGGAGGACTGCTGACTCACCTATTTAAGCAGCTGCCAGACACCTCTTCAGCGCTGGGACATCTTCCATTCGGACCTTCCATGGGCCTGACTCCTCTGGTCTTCTCTAAGACGTCTTCATCCACGGGTCTCATCCTCTGTGGATTATTACACCGTCCAGCTCACCAGCTCCTCTCTCCAACGGGACTCTCTCTCTCCACTGACTGCAACCCCAGGAATCACTCCTTCTACTCTCCTCCAGAACACCTCCTGCAAAACAAAGTAAGAACTTCAATTCTTCAACTCAAGATCCAAAACCATCATATTACCTACGGATATATACTCACCAACTCTCTCCCCTTCCTTTGCAGCTGCTCAAGTACTTTTTGTCTGCACTGTAAATAAACTCACTAACCTTTTGCCCTGCCTTGTGTCCTTACTTCCTTGGTCTGCTATTTGGGGTCAACGTTAAACCAAACCTGATAGTATGTCCCAGCCAATGGACCCCCCAGGCACGACTGAGGAAGTAAGGGACCAGTTTGGGTCAACATTACAGCAGATTGTCACTCAGCAGCAAACCACCCAAAAGAACCTTCTGCAACTGGGGAGCATGTCTTCCCTACAGAAGGAGTTGTCAACTCAAACAAAACCAAATGAAGTTCCTTGTAAGGAACCAGACGTTCGTCCTTCGGAGTTTTTTTGAAGGTAACACACGAAAATGTGACGGCTTCATTCTCCAATGCGAGTTGGCTTTTAAACGAGCTCCAATTACCTACAACTCTGACTTTGCTCGCATTACTTACATTATAAGTGCACTGAAGGGTGAGGCGCTCCAATGGGCACAAGACTTCCTCCGTCGACGTCCCGTCAACCGTTTGTCTTACTCCATGTTTTTGAAGAACTTTCTCCAGGTGTTTGACCACCCTCTCCAACAGGAGGAAGCGGCCCAAAAACTGTTTACCTTACGCCAAGGAGGGGAAACTGTGGCGAAGTTTGCAATACACTTCCGCATCCTCGCTGAGGAGTCCGGATGGGTAGGAACAGCACTCCGTAGCGCATTCATTAAAGCTCTAAACCGCCAGATAAAAGACAAGCTAATTACTGGGGAGATTCCTTCCGACCTAGACGACGTAATTGCCTTGGCCATCCGCGTTGACAACCGTGTACAAGAGAGCCAACTCGAGGATGACTTCAACTCCCGTGAGTCTCTCGCTTCCGGAAGTTCCGCCCTCACAGCTCCCGAGTCTTTTCCCGAAGCGGAGCCGATGCAAATCGGAAAGACCCGAATCACCCCTGAGGAGCGACAGCGACGTCATGAGGCCAAAGCATGCATGTATTGTGGAAAGCAAGGACACGTAGTAAAAACATGCAGTTTACTGCTAAAAGCCAACGCCCGCCAGTAGGTAAGGGGATACTGGTGGGTACAACTTCTCTTTCTCCTAAAAACTTGTCCTTGCCTTTGATTCTCTGTTTGAACTCTGTTAATCATCCCATGCAGGCATTACTCGACTCTGGTGCAGAACAGAGCCTCTTCAGCAGAGATCTAGTGGACAAACTACAGATTCCCACAACCGGTTTGGACCCATTCATTCCTGTCACCGCCATCAAGGGACAACACATTTCGTCCATCTCTTTGAAAACATTAAAGATTAAATTTGTTGTCTCAGGAAATCACAGCGAGTCTGGTGAGTTTTTTGTTTTTGACTTGCCCACGTCTCAACTCATACTAGGATACCCCTGGTTAAAGACTCACAATCCATGTATTAACTGGACAGAGAACAGAATTGATAGATGAGGGGAGGAGTGTTCTTTAAAACGTCTCCATTCAGCCGTCTCTCCCAGTTCACCTCCTCCATTGGTAAAGGAAAAGATCGACCTAACCAACGTGCCCACCACTTACCACTCTCTGGCACCGGTTTTTAGCAAACAACAAGCATTATCCTTACCTCGTCACAGACTCTACGACTGCGCAATCGATTTACTTGCTGGTGCTCCACTACCTGCTAGTAGATTGTATAACATCTCAGGCCCTGAGAAGGTGACCATGACAGAGTATATTGAAGAGTCTCTTAAATCTGGTATTATCCGTCCATCCACATCTCCACTTGGGGCAGGTTTTTTCTTCGTCTCAAAGAAAGACAAAACCCTCCGTCCGTGTATCAACTATCAGGGTCTGAATCAGATCACTATCAAAAACAAATATCTACTTCCTCTTATAGAATCTGTTTATGAACAGCTACAAGGTGCAACTGTCTTCACAAAGCTTGACATTCGCAATGCTTATCATCTGGTCCGTATTTGCAAGGGGGACGAATGGAAAACTGCCTTTAAAACACCTCTTGGACATTTCGAATACCTGGTCATGCCCTTTGGGTTGACCAACGCCCTGGCAGTTTTCCAAGCTCTTGTTAACGATGTCCTACGGGATTTTCTTCAGGTCTTTGTTTTTGTATACCTAGATGACATCTTGATCTACTCCAAAGATGAGACACAACACACTCGACACGTCGAAGCAGTCCTTCAACGTTTATTGGAAAATCAGCTGTTCGTTAAAGCCGAAAAGTGTGAGTTCCACAAATCTTCTGTCACCTTCTTGGGATTTATCTTTGAGAGAGGACAGGTGAGGTCTGACCCGGACAAGACTGCAGCTGTGGTGGATTGGCCTGCGCCTTCTAATAGGAAGCAGCTACAGCGATTCCTGGGGTTTGCCAACTTTTACAGGCGCTTTATTAGGAACTACAGCAAGGTGGCCATCCCTCTCACACAACTCACCTCTACCCGTGTACAGTTTGCCTGGACTTCTGAAGCTGAAACTGCTTTTTCTACCCCGAAACATCTTTTTTCCACAGCTCCTATCTTATCTCATCCAGATGTTTCGAAACAATTCATCATTGAGGTTGACGCCTCTGACGCCGGAGTCGGGGCGGTCCTTTCACAACAGTCGTCCGATGATGGGAAACTCCACCCGTGTGCCTTCTTCTCCCGTCACTTGTCATCTGCTGAGGCCAACTACGGCATGGGTGACCATGAACTGTTGGCCATTAAGCTGGCTTTGGAGGAATGGAGACACTGGTTGGAGGGTTCGGAACTTCCCTTCATCGTCTGGACTGACCACAAGAACCTGGCCTATCAGAGTCAGAGTCAGAGAGTCTTTATTGTCATTTGCACCATATGTAGTACATGTGATGAAAACGAGATTATGTACACAGGGTCCCAGCTACATCCAACAACAAATGCAAGAGAAAAACAGTAATAGCATCTAGGATTAACTAAGAAAAAAAACATCAACTGGTAATACACTAAGCCCTAATGTAATAGAAAGACATCATTATAAACAGCAGCACGAACACGAGTCTGTATGAGCAGATGGTCACAGATGAACACAGCAACAAGAAAACAGATCAGCATCAGCATGATGTGATATTTTGCAGTGTTTATTCGTGTTGATTATTTATTCATGAGTCTAACAGCCTCAGGGTAGAAGCTGTTCCTCAGTCTAGTGGTTCTACATTTGATGCTCCTCAACCTCCGTCCTGAGGGGAGTGGGGCAAAGAGTGAGTGTGCTGGGTGAGTGGGGTCTTTCATGATGCAGGTGGCCCTTTTCTTGCATCTGGAGGTGTAAATGTCTGTGATGGTGGGGAGACTGACTCCAACAGACTTCTGTGCAGCCTTCACCCCTCTCTGTAGAGCTTTCCTCTCTGCAACTGTGTAGCCTCCATGCCACACGTTGATGCTGGAGCACAGGATGCTCTCCACTGCGCCACCTGTAGAAGGAGGTGAGGACTGGGCTACTCAGACCAGCTCGTCTCAGCCGTCTGAGGAAGTAGAGTCTCTGATGACCTTTCTTGATCAGGCTGGTGGTGTTGTTGCTCCAGCTGAGGTTATCATTCATGTGTACACCCAAGTATTTGTAGCTGGAGACCACTTCCACTGCAGATCCACTTATGTTCAGTGGGGTGTGGGTGTGTTTGTTCCTTCTGAAGTCCACAATCATCTCCTTTGTCTTCTTCACATTCATGTGAAGGTTATTCTCTTTGCACCAGCTCTCCAGGTGTTCCACCTCCTGTCTGTAGCTGGACTCATCATTGTTTGTGATGCATCCCACCACCGCTGTATCATCTGCAAACTTAACAATATGACAGCCTGGATGTGTGGCTGTACAATCATATGTGAGCAGAGTGAACAGAAGAGGGCTCAGCACACATCCTTGAGGAGAGCCAGTGCTGAGGGTTATGGTGGAGAAGGAGAAGTTGTGGATCTTCACAGACTGAGGTCTGTTTGTTAAGAAGTCTAAGACCCAGTTACAAATGGAGGGGCTTACGCCAAAAATACACTACACGCGTTCCGGCTCCGCCCCGCTCCGGTCCGACCTCCGCAGCAAATACGCACCCATTATAATCAATGAGATAAAGTACACTGGCTCCGCACGGCGGCGGTGAGCTGCGGCGAGCGGACGGCAGTCCGTCAAAATTAGAAATTTTTCTATTTCTGCCGGACGCCGGAGCTGTGCCGGAGTCAACTTTTGAAGATTACGTCGCACCAACAGGAAAAGGAACGAGCACAACTTCCGTATTTACAAAATAAAATCACCACGGGCGGACTAATCCTAGCTCTATACGGATTTATTTGTACAAAAATGCTGTCAAACTATCATTTATCACTATTCTATGACTAAACTATTATATTTATGACTATGACTACACCTAATAACGCAATACAAGAAATAAATAAATAAAAAAGTATTTTATTCTGAAATGTAAACATCACTTCCTGTTGCTCAAACCATGTCCTGTCGCTTATTTACGAGAGAAGATCAAGGCAGCCTTTACTGTTGTTCTCCTTCTTCCACCGAATGAATTGTTTTGTTCTGACTTCATTATTTATCACTTGATTTATCGCGCAATCTCACAATTCCCGCGCATGCGTCTTGGAGCGGCGCATCCATGCGGACCTGAGCTGAGCGGAGGCAGTGGACTTTGGACTCGCTCAGCTGCGACCTGCGGAGCGGAGCGGACACGGACTGCGTGTAGTGTATTTTTGGGGTAAGTCCAAGTGTGGATAGTTATTCTATCAGAGTTTGGGGGATCATGGTGTTGAAGGCAGATGTGAAGTCCACAAAGAGCTTACGCACGTATGAGTCCTTCTGATCCAAGTGGGTGAGAGCAGTGTGGACCACAGAGGAGATAGCGTCCTCTGTTGATCGATTCTCGCGGTATGCATACTGATGAGGGTCCTCCTTGATGTTGACTGTTGTCTTGATGTGGGACATGACCAGTTTCTCAAAACATTTTGCGACTATCGGGGTGAGGGCCACCGGCCGATAGTCATTCAGACCAGTCACTGTGGAGCTCTTTGGAACTGGGATGATGGTGGCGGTCTTCAGGCAGGTGGGAACTGACTCCAGTGCAAGTGAGGTGGTGAAGATGTCAGCTAGCACCTCACAGAGCTGTTCCGCATACCGTATTCGTCGGCGTATAAGTCGCACCGGAGTATAAGTCGCACCAACCTAATTATGCCCAATTAAATGGAAAAATCAACGTATAAGTCGCATCGGCCTATAAGTCGCACCGGCCTATAGGTCGCACCTCACGTGAACTGGTGTTTTGCCCAAAATGGACTGGCTGCCAAATTGTTTGGAAGGACTTTTGACAAGATTATCACATAAAAACTACAGTATTTTGTTTGATGTGTCTTAGTTGAACTTTTCATTAATAAATGAACATTATTTTGGACTGGCTGCCAAATTGTTTGGAAGGACTTTTGACAAGATTATCACATAAAAACTACAGTATTTTGTTTGATGTGTCTTAGTTGAACTTTTCATTAATAAATGAACATTATTTTGGACTGGCTGCCAAATTGTTTGGAAGGACTTTTGACAAGATTATCACATAAAAACTACAGTATTTTGTTTGATGTGTCTTAGTTGAACTTTTCATTAATAAATGAACATTATTTTGGACTGGCTGCCAAATTGTTTGGAAGGACTTTTGACAAGATTATCACATAAAAACTACAGTATTTTGTTTGATGTGTCTTAGTTGAACTTTTCATTAATAAATGAACATTATTTTGGACTGGCTGCCAAATTGTTTGGAAGGACTTTTGACAAGATTATCACATAAAAACTACAGTATTTTGTTTGATGTGTCTTAGTTGAACTTTTCATTAATAAATGAACATTATTTTGGACTGGCTGCCAAATTGTTTGGAAGGACTTTTGACAAGATTATCACATAAAAACTACAGTATTTTGTTTGATGTGTCTTAGTTGAACTTTTCATTAATAAATGAACATAATTTTTGTATATTTTGTGTCTTTCATCATTTATCTTTAAAGATAAACACATAAAAATATATTTTTATTAGCTGACATTACAGTAAAAAACGTGTCTCAGTTTAAAATGATGACAGAAACAGATACTGTATTTATTTTATGGTTTTTATTTATTTATTCAAAACCATTGAAGTCTTCATCTTCTGTGTCACTGCACCATTTTTGGACCAGGCAGATGTCAACAGTGTAGGTACTGTAAAGGGTTTCTTAGCGCCCATAGCGGCCGAAACTGGTACTGCACCATTTTTGGACCAGGCAGATGTCAACAGTGTAGGTACTATAAAGGGTTTCTTAGCGCCCATAGCGGCCGAAACTGGTACTGCACCATTTTTGGAGTTTTTGACCAAAGTCAAATTATGACCAAAATATTGGAAAAATCGACGTATAAGTCGCACCGGCCTATAAGTCGCAGGGCTTAGAAATGTAGGCAAAAAGGTGCGACTTATACGCCGGAGAATACGGTATTCCTTCAGAACTTTCCCTGGAATGTTGTCCGGTCCGGTTGCTTTATGAGGGTTGATCCTTCTGAGACTGCCTCTCACTTCTGCTGTGGTCACACTGAGATGCTCTTCATCTGGTGGTGAGCTGAGTCTGGTGCTTGCTGGTCTGTTTGGGTCTTCAAAACGTGCATAAAACTTACTGAGGGCATCAGGCAGAGATGGGTCTTTGGGGCATTTTTTGCTCTTACCCTTGTAATCTGTTATGCATTTGATGCCCTTCCACATGCGCCGTGGGTCTTGTGAGGTGAACTGACCCTCGATTCTCTGTGCATATGTGGCCTTGGCCTTTTTAATGCCAGCAACCAGCTCTTTCCTGCTCTTTCTCAGCTCCTCTGTGTCTCCGGACTTGAAGGCAATGTTCCTAGTTGCCATCAGGGTGCGGACCTCTTTATTTAACCAGGGTTTTGTGTTGGGGTAAAATTTAACATATTTTTTTATGGATACGTTTTCATAGCATGTGCTAATATAACCCAACACTGATGAAGCATATAAGTCTAGGTTCACTGAGTTTCCATCAGCTGCTGCCTCCCTGAAAACAGACCAGTTTGTATTTTCAAAACAGTCTCTCAGCATGGCGGTGCTATCTTGGAGCCAAACTTTTATCTCTCTTTGTTCCGGCTTAGAACGTCTGAGTGGAGGAAGCTGTGCTGGGACCAAGAGCAAAGAGGAGTGGTCAGAAGTCCCGAGCGGTGGGCGTGGCTTCGCTGTGTACGCCCCTTTCACATTCGTGTAGACTTGGTCAAGCGTTTTATTTCCTCTTGTTGCTGTGGAAACGTGCTGATTGAAGGTTGGAAGGGAGACCTGTAAATTCACGTGATTGAAGTCACCTAAAATAATGAAGAGGACCTCTGGATATTTACACTGCAACGAGCTGAGTAAGTCATGAATTTCTCCCAGGGCGACATTAGCATTAGCATCAGAGGCTATGTAAATAACAGGGATAAGTATCACTGAGAACTCACGGGGGAGGTAGTGGGGTCTACACCTTATTGTGATAAGCTCCACAGCAGCTGAGCAGAGGCTTTTATTAACAGTACAGTTTGAGCACCAATCTTTGTGCACGTAAACACAAACCCTGCCGCCTCGTGTTTTTCCCGTAGTCTCGGTGCACCGGTCCGTTCTGAAAAAGAATCTGTCATCCGGCTCATATACAAAGTCCGGTGTATCCTTACAAATCCACGTTTCCGTGAGGCAGAGCACAGAACACCTCTTCATTTCCTCCGACGCTGTTACTCTCAGACGAAGCAGATCCATTTTGTTGTCCAGCGAGCGTACGTTAGACAGAAAAAGAGCTGGCATCGGGGGTCTCCCGGTTTTAGCATCTGCCTTTAGTCTTGCCATAATTCCTGCTCGGCAGCCCCGCTTCTGACCTCGGGAGCACCGTTTCCTTTTCTTTCCCCTGGAGTGTGAACCGGAGCGCATCTGCTTCCAGAAAGATGTCCTTAAAAGCCCCCTTCTGCCGAGCTCTGATTTGAGTTTGTTGCTGATATCAGCTGTGCCCTGTGGTAAATCTGCTCAGATTCTTAAAAGTTCAGTTCGGCTATAATTCACCCGCAAAAAACGCGCAGAGTCAGGTACAAAAACACTATTAAAATTACTAAAAGCTAGGGGTGAACCAGGAGCCCGTGAAGCTGCAGCCGGTCTGAGCGCGGCCATCATGTCTATCTTCAGGGAGCAAAGAGACTCTATGCCCGACAGGCCAGGTGGTCTTTGTTTTTTGCTCGATTCAATTTCTCGATTTCCTATATTCCAGAATCTCGTAATATCAAGCCAGATGCCCTTTCTCGAAAATTTTCCTCGGTTGAGGGTCCCGAGACTCCGGACGAAATCCTCCCATCTTGTTGCACGGTGGGTACTGTGACTTGGCCAATAGAGAAGGACATCTTGGAGGCCAAAGAACCGAACCTGACCCTGGCTTGGGTCCTTCTGGGAGATTGTTCGTTCCCGTCTTCATGGTAAGCAAAGTTCTGGTCTGGCTCCACACTGCCGGGTTCTCCTGTCACCCCGGCATCCGGCGCATGCTCCACCTGACCAAAGCGTCCTTCTGGTGGCCAACTCTTCAGAAGGACGTTAAGGAGTTTGTCTCGGCCTGCCCTGTCTGCGCCCGGAACAAACACAACAACCAGCCCCCCGCTGGTCTCCTCCTACCTCTCTCGATCCCCAACCGTCCTTGGTCCCACATCGCCTTGGATTTCATCACCGGTCTCCCGGTCTCCAATGGTAAAACAGTCATTTGCACCATCGTTGATCGTTTTTCCAAGTCTGCACATTTCATACCGCTTCCTAAACTTCCATCTGCTCTTGAGACTGCCCAGGTCGTCACGGAACACGTTTTCCGCCTCCATGGCATACCTCAGGACATTGTGTCTGATCGTGGCCCACAGTTCGTCTCCCAGGTCTGGCGGGGGTTCTGTGCTGCGCTTGGGGCACACGTCAGTCTCTCCTCGGGTTACCACCCGCAATCCAACGGGCAGACGGAGAGATGCAACCAGGATCTGGAGGCTATCCTACGGTGTGTGATCGATTCCAACCCGTCTTCCTGGAGCCAGCATCTTCCGTGGATCGAATACGCCTACAATTCTCAGACCTCGACGGCCACTGGACGGTCTCCGTTCGAGGTGGCCTTGGGATTCTCTCCTCCTCTATTTCCTTTGTGGGAGGCTGATGTGGGCATTCCCTCGATCCACCTCCACATCAGACGCTGTCGTCGGGTTTGGCGCCAGACGATGGCGGCTCTGGCAATGACTTCTGAGCAGAATGAACCTTTTGCTAACAGACACCGCTCCAGGGCTCCCGATTACAGGATTGGCCAGAAAGTATGGCTCTCCACCAAGGACATCACTTTGAAGGACACACCTCGGAAACTCTCGCCTAGGTTTGCTGGTGAAGATTCTTAGTCGTCCAGGACATGATAAAATCAAAAAAGGCGTTCAATACAGGATCAACTGGACTTTATTAGTTGATCCTTAGTTGATCAGTTAATTAGTTGATTAGTTGATCCAGTTGATCCTGTATTGAACGCCTTTTATGATCTCGCCTAGGTTCATCGTCCTTTCCCTGTTGTGAAAGTGATCAACAGGTCGGCGGTGAGACTCCAGCTCCCGCCGTCGATGAGGATACATCCGACCTTCCACGTATCCCGCGTCAAGCCTGTTACCGCCAGCCCTCTCCAGCCCGCGACTGGTCTTCCTCCTCCCCCCCGATTGATTGACGGGGCTCCTGGTTTCTCCGTCAGCCGTCTCCTGGATGTGCGACGCCGGGGCCGAGGCATTCAGTCTCTGGTGGATTGGGAGGGTTACGGTCCTGAAGAACGCTCTTGGGTCCCTAGGTCCCGCATTTTGGACCAGGGTCTTATCACCTCTTTTTTCAGGGCTCACCCTGACAAGCGACTTCGATCGCTGTGAGGCGATCCTTGATGGGGGGAGGGGGGGTACTGTGGGATTCCTGGTTTTTCTGTCTGTTTGTCACTCTTCATTCCACAGCCAATCACTCAACTCACCACACTTGCTGCCAGTCTGAGGAGGACTGCTGACTCACCTATTTAAGCAGCTGCCAGACACCTCTTCAGCATTGGGACATCTTCTTCCATTCGGACCTTCCATGGGCCTGACTCCTCTGGTCTTCTCTAAGACGTCTTCATCCACGGCAGGGGCATAACTTTAGGTCTAACATTGGGGGGGTTGTGCTCTCTACTTATTTATTTATCGAATAAAATACTTTTTTTTAAATGATTTAGGATATTTTAGGGTTAAAATATATTGTAATGCTTTTACTGTGATTACTGTAACAGGTGACAAAATAAGTGTTAATTGTGCAAAAATAAATTACCAAACAATTTATTATAAAATATGTAAAATGTAAAACAAGCTTTAATAAAGTACTTTACTACTATTTATACTGTTTATTAATTACATCATCATCCCAACAACACAAACTGAGTGATGTAAATATAATCTGCACACAAAACATGTTCAATCAGGGCTCAAAATGTTTAACTGTCAAAGAAATGTGCAAGGAAATAAACTAGTATCACTCTACAGGCACATTTTGTGAGAGGGCACTTCACAAAGACAGTCAGGCCGTGTGAGACTGAAGGAGGTTCCAACTGTTAGAGAGTTCAAACATTGATCATTTAAACTTATTACTTTAATGTATTCTGATGAATCATTAACCAGTTTGCTTTACTAAAAGTCTTTCTGTATGAAACAAAACATCTCTGAAGAACATAACTTGTTGCTTCATGCACACAGAACAAAAACACTGATTAGGCCAGCTCATGTTTTAATCACAGATAAGGTTTTGACATTACGTTATTGTTTGTTATGACATTGCCACACTCATGTTTTAATCACAGATAAGGTTTTAACCAGTGCTTTAAGTGGGCCGGAACTCACCGGTACCCAGTTCCGCCACTTCTAAAATTTAACCCTGACAGTACCGGGACTTTTTTTAAGCGTAAGGTGCGTTCCGGAACTTATTTTCGTCTTCTCCACTTGAAAGACCCGTGGCAGATTAGAATGCATCATTTCCCCCGACTGGATTTCAAGAAAGAGTAATGCATCTTCACAACAATAAAACATCTTTGGTGGAGCGCGTCATTTTGGCCAATCACAACCTCAGGATAGACAGGGGGAGGAGACGACAGCGAACTCTGTAAAAAAACAAAAACAAACTTTGCAGCGCGACAGAGCGCGAGGGAAGCGGAAGTAACTCCTCCAACGTGTGGGTAAAGTTAATATTTTTATACATGCAGTGGAGTGTAACCATTGTTTAGTATGGCATGTTGTGTTACAAATAAAACTAAATAAAAATTAACAAAATAACAGTCAATTGCACCCCTAAAGCCACTGAGATAAAGTATCACATTAATTTAATTACCACAGGAGTGAATTTAAAAACAGGATGATGTCTATATGAACTAGTTGAATGAGGTGTCTCTAAAATATCCTGATTCATGATCAATAATAATTTAAACAATTTTTTAATCTGTCCACAGGACCTGACTTTATTTTGTTAGATGTCTCTAAAATAGTTAGTGAATCATGTTTACATGTAGGTAAACATAGATGTTTAACAACTTGTTAAAATACACAAGAATGCAGGAAATGGCATCTACTTTATTCAAAATTTCTGGCAAAACATCTTCACCAGCATATTTAAGAAACTAGTTTTTACTGTTAGTAAGTAAGTTTTATTTATATAGCACATTTCACAGACATGAGAGTCACATAGTGCTTTACAAAAGGAAAAATAAAATCACAGAAGTACTATACAAAAAGGTAAAACATAAACTCTAAAATCAATGTACAAAATTAACCAAAAGCCTGTCTGAAGAGATAAGTCTTAAGTTTTTAAATGCATCTGTTGACTCGGAGCAGCGCATTGTTAGCAAAATGTTCTGCTGTATTTGACTTGCTGCTGTTGTTGGTTGTTAATTTTTTGGTTGACACAATCTTTCCTATTTATGTCCTCATTAAATTAGGTTAGTAAATGACTTTTACTTGAAGCATGTTAAAAAATTACAAAATCTTTCGGGGGGGGTTGGCGCAACGTTTGTCACCTTTTTCATCCCTTCTGAGTTTGCAGGTATGCATATTATTATGACTTTAGGGAGGGTACCGGCACTTATTTTTTTCCACTTAAAGCACTGGTTTTAACATTACGTTATTGTTTGTTTTTACACTGCCACGTTTTCCATGTGCTATCTGAAACTGTCATCCTGTTACTCATTATTGTCCAACCTTTGAGAGAATAAAAAGCCAGTACGCACTTTCCAATTTGGATTTGATCTCAAACACTTTTGAAACATGTTTCAAAGTGTCTTGAGGTGATCTCCCATTTTCAAAGTCTGCTGCTCTGAAAATTAATTCTTGTCTCTCTTCTTGTGTGGTTCGTGTTGAAGGTGAAGGTGTTTAAAAATCCTCCATCATTGGTTCCCTGACCGGGATTTTCCTCTTACCTGTCTCCGGTGGGCCCAGAGGACGGACGTGCTACTTGCCCATGCACGGCAGTTTCAAAAGTCTGGTAAGCGTGGACGTTTTACCCCGCCAGGCCAGTGTTCTTTAGGTCCGATTCTCTGGCCATCGACGGGACGGTTTGACGGAAGATCCAGTCGAATACCACACGAACCTGCAAGGAGTGAGTACATGTTATTGCTTCGTACGGCG
>JBBPBX010046763.1:7916-26449 GCA_038048925.1 Garcialebias charrua | reverse complement strand
TGTTCTAACCGGGGACGATGGGCAGGGAACAATCACACCTGCTTCAAAAAGAGAGTGAAAAACAGGTGTAATTCCCTGTTAAAGCCAAATCTGGGGTCGTCCGGAGGCCATTATTGTCATTTGTTCTCATCAATCACCTCTTTGGAGGGGCATGCTGACAGCAAATGACAGAACCCCTGCTTGTACATGTTCAAAGATGGTGAATACAAGACAATGTCATGTTGCTCCCAGTCTGAAGCGTTCTGGGTCTCCAAAATCAAAGGACCCAGAGAGCTCCAGTGCTGTTCAAATGGTTTTGCGAGCAATATGTGTGGAGCAGAGTTTTCCACTGAAAAATACATTTTTTGCTCACTGTTAAGTGCTACCAACCCGAAGCAAACTGCTGCATTCCAGCAGACTGCCAAACTGTGCAACTGTGTCTCAGGGGTCATCACAAACGAGTCACTTAAAGAATCAGCTGGGTCTGAGGTCACGTGCACTGTGCAGTGCAAACGTTGTTCAGCCATAAAATCACCCCGATAGTTGCTTTGAAAAACTGATCATGACTCACATCAAAACATCCATCAACATGAACATGGACCCTCATCAGTATGCATACCATGAGAACCGATCATCAGAGGATGCAATCTCCTCTGTGGTCCACACTGCTCTCACCCACCTGGAACAGAAGGACTCATACGTCCTTATGCTCTTTGTGGACTTCACATCTGCCTTCAACACCATGATCCCCTGATGGACAAACTATTCACACTTGGACTAAGCCCCTCCATTTGTAACTGGGTCCTAGACTTCTTAACAAACAGACCACAGTCAATGAGGATTCACAACTTCTCCTCCTCCGACATAACCCTCAGCACTGGCTCTCCTCAAGGATGCGTGTTGAGCCCTCTTCTGTTCACTCTGCTCACATATGATTGTGCAGCCACCCATCCAGGCTGTCATATTGTAAAGTGTGCAGATGATACAGCTGTGGTGGGATGCATCACAAACAATGATGAGTCCAGCTACAGGTAGGAGGTGGAACACCTGGAGTGCTGGTGCAATGAGAATAACCTTCACATCAATGTGAAAAAGACAAAGGAGATGATTTTGGACTTCAGAAGGAACAAACAAAACACACACCCCACTGAAGTCAAGTCAATTTTATTTATATAGCACAGTTTAAACAGATAAACTGTTATCAAGGTGCTTCACACACACAACATAAAATAGGTTTCAAAATTTACAGAACCGTATCACACACCAATGTTAAAAATTATGATAATAACAGTAGCAAAAGTATAAGAAAAATGAATAAGAAAAATACCCTGATGCATGCTCAATAATCCAGGTAGAAAAATCAAAAAAAGCTAAGTCTGGTCCTCTGGACATTCTGGGGTATAAGAAAAATATTAATATAAAAACTCAGTACAAAATATATACACTAACTCAGTTCACACAGTATGAAATACCAGAGAGAAAAGATGGGTTTTTAGCAGGGATTTGAACATGTGAAGGGAGGAGGCCTGTCTAATGTTAGGGGGCAGGTTGTTCCAGAGTTTGGGGCTGGTGACTGAAAACGCCCGATCTCCATGGAGCTTCAGTCATGTCTTTGGAACAGCCAAGAACATCTGTTCGGATGATCTCAGGGCCCGCGATGGAACATATGGTTCCAGCAGCTCGGAGAGGTAGGGGGGAGCGAGGCCATTTAGGCATTTGTAGGTCAACAACAGGATTTTAAAGTCGACTCTAGTTCGCAAGGGGAGCTAGTGCAGGGAGGAGAGAACAGGTGTAATGTGCTCAAACCTACGAGTACCGGTTAAAAGCCGAGCTGCTGCATTCTGCATGAGCTGGAGACGTGAGAAGGAGGCCTGTCTGATCCCAGCATACAGTGCATTACAATAATCCAGGCGAGTTGTGATGAACGCATGGATTAGGGTCTCAAGATCAGGTCTGGACAACATTGGCTTGAGCTTAGCTACCTGCCACAGTTGGAAGAAGCTCTTCTGGAGAACGGAGCCGATTTGTTTATCGAACTTAAGGTCCGAGTCAAAAACCATCCCAAGATTTTTTACAGAGTTTTTGAGGTAGGGTTGGAGGGAGTCCAAGTTTATTTGGTCAGAGGCGGCAGCTGAGCTAGGGCTAAAGATGATGACTTCAGTCTTCTGGTCATTAAAACTTAGGAAGTTTGAAGCCATCCAAGTCTTAATGTCATCCAGACATTTTAGGAGAGTGGAGGGAGCCTGCATTTGCTGGTTTCAGTGGCATGTACCGGTAGATCTGGCAATCATCCACGTAACAATGGAACAAAATACCATGGTTTCTTAGGATGTTCACTGAACACAAGTGGATCTGCGGTGGAAGTGGTCTCCAGTAGGGGTGGGCGATATGGCTCAAAAATTATATTGTGATATTTCAGAGCATTATCACGATAACGATAAATTTTGTGATATAACAATTTTTTAAAATTTATTTATTTGACAAAATTAATTTATTTGACAAAATTAACTTAACATGTTGCTTTGCAGTAAGTAGGCTATTATATAAAATTTTAAAAAACAACAAGGGGTAATTTTACTGAAATTACTTTATTTAGTAAAGTATTCAGTCTCCAAGTATAAAAATAAAATAACTAAATAAAATGAAGCTTAAGATTTGTTGAGCATAAATGAAACATACAACAAAATATATGTTGCCTTTAAATGAGCTATAACTTCCAGAACTTGTAACAAGGTGATCAGCTGACCTTGAAGCTGTTGGTGTATCAGCTTCATCTGTTCCTACAGGAACATGTCATTCCTCTGATTCATTTTTTAACTGATCTGTCTCTGATCGTGGACGGACTGTGGAGCTGCGCGTGTTTGTTATGACAGTTAGGGGACACGCAGCACCGTGGCTGCTCAGAGCGGAGCGGGGGAGGGGGGACATTTGAGCTGTCTCTACCTGTAGTTCAGAGCAGGGGGGTTTGTTTTTAGCATTTTAGCAGTAACTAATTAGCGTTACACCAGTACAGACTGGTGGAGGGGAGGTCCACAGTTGTTTGGAGCGCTCGGGTGTTAAGGGGGCGGGGCGCCCTGACGTATTACGTCATGAAATTAGCATATCATGATATAACTTTTTTGCCTGGGTAAGCTTTTTTTTACCGGCATACCGGGAACGATATGATATGGCCCAGCCCTACTCTCCAGCTACAAGTACTTGGGTGTACACTTGAATGATAACCTCAGCTGGAGCAACAACACCACCAGCCTGATCAAAAAAGGTCATCAGAGACTCTACTTCCTCAGACGGCTGAGGCAAGCTGGTCTGAGTAGCCCAGTCCTCACCTCCTTCTACAGGTTTATTGGAGAGCATCCTGTGCTTTAGCATCAACGTGTGGCATGGAGGCTGCATGGATGCAGAAAGAAAAACTTTACAGAGAGTGGTGAAGGCTGCACAGAGGTCTGTTGGAGTCAGTCTCCCCACTATCACATACATCTACACCTCTGGATGCAAGAATAAAGCCACTTGTATCATGAAAGACCCCACTCACCCAGCACACACACTCTTTGCCCCACTCCCCTCAGGAAGGAAGTTGAGGAGCATCAAATGTAGAACCACTAGACTGAGGAACAGCTTCTACCCTGAGGCTGTTAGACTCATGAATAAATAAATAATAAGAATAATCACTGCAAAATATCACATCATGTTGCTGCTGATCTGTTTCTTGTTGCTGTGTTCATTTGTGACATCTGCTCATACAGACTCATGTTCGTGCTGCTGTTTGTAATTATGTTTTTTTCTATTACATTGGTGCTTAGTGTATTTTTAGCTGATGTTTTTCTTAGTTCATATCTTAGATGTTACTACTGTTCTTCTCTTACATTTTTTGTTGTTGGGTGTAACTGGGACCCTGTGTACATAATCTCGTCTCATCACATGTACCACATGCGGTGCAAATGACAATAAAGATTCTCTGACTCTGACTCATTCTCTCAGTTTAAACTTTTGATCTGTGATTTGTGTTCTATTCTGAATAAAATATTAGGTGTTGGCACCACCACATTATTATTATAAATCTTTATTCATTTCATATCCTAAAAACAAATTAATTATATTTACAATAAAAAGAAAAGAAAACCAATACAATGAAATCAAAGGTAGCAGAAGAAGAAAAAAAATCTTATATTTGCCCCTTATTTCTCATAATTAAATTCAAACAATAACATTTTTCAGTTAGTAAAACAATAAAACAAAAAATGAAATCCTTCTAGAACAACAATTCATATGAGTACACATTATACAGTTTCATATTTTTTCAGCAATCCAAACTTGATCAATTTCTTAAACATGTACATTGACTTGGCACTTTTAACATCGTTGTCCAGATTATTCCACAATCTCACTCCTTGTATTGAGGTACATCGTTCTTTCAAACTGGTTCTAAATTTAGTTGTTATGAACATCTCCGTCCCCTTAAGATTATAGCAGCTTTCTCTCTTTGTAAAAATTCTCTGGATGTTTAAAGGTAATGCATTTTGGTGAGCCCTATACATAACATCATTGCATTCAGTGTTTATTCACAATTTGTTTAGTGTCCTAACTTTTTTGGAATCTGGTTTGTACTATGTGTCCCACCACGCTCTCTGAGGTCAGCAGACCAGATGCTTCTTTCAGTTCCAGAAACCCGTCGTAAGCTCAGAGGTGACAGGGCTTTCTCTGTTGCAGGTCCAAGACTGTGGAATGAGTTGCCACTGCGTGTCAGGCAGGCTCCCACACTCAGTCTTTCTCGCTTGAAAACCCACTTCTATTCTCTTGCCTTTAACATGGTGTGATTTGTTTTGATCCTCTCTGTACTATACAGTGTTGGCCATTTTAGTTAGTTTCAGCTGCTATTTGTATCTTTATTTTTATTTAATGTGTTCATGTCCGCTCTGCTTGTTTGTTTCTACTGTACAGCACTTTGGTTGGCCTTGTTGCTGTTTTAAGTGCTCTATAAATAAATTTGTATCGTATTGTACTTTTACGACTTGTGTGAAAATCTGATGATGTTTTAGGTCATTTCTATGCAGAAATTTAAAAAGTTTTAAAGGCTTTATAAATAGGGATGTCCCGATCCGATCACGTGATCGAAAACCGGGTCCCGATCACGTGATTTCAGACTCGACTCGACTCGGGCGTTACACACCGATCAGGGATCGGATATATATGTGTATATTTATTCTACACACAAACGGGAATATTATATTAACTGTATGTTGTGTTACAGAGTCAAATTGTCTCGAAAAAGAACGTGCACAATATTTTAGCAACAGCGCCTGCCGTAAAGCGTGACTGTCGTAAAAAAGAAGTGGAACGCAGCATTAGCTTTAAGTGGAGGCAGCGATTTATTCTAAACACAAACGGGAATATTATATTAACTGTATGTTGTGTTACAGAGTCAAATTGTCTCGAAACAAAACGTGCACAATATTTTTGCAGCCGCGCCTGCCGTAAAGCAGTGACTGTCGTAAAAAAGACGCGGAACGCGGCAGCTTGAAGGGAGGCAGCGATGTCTGTCGTGTGGAGATATTTTAAAGTGGATGACAAAGATATTGCGTTTGCAAACTGTGAGTTATGTACAGTTCGTATTTCAAGAGGAGGTACAGACAGTTCGTATTTCAAGAGGAGGTAAGGAAAGTTGAGCTGCTTATTTTAAATTAGACATTTTTATTTCATACTGTTACACTAAACTTCAACGTGAAGAATTTTTTAAAAATCTTATTACGGTACTTGATTGTTCAATCTACCTCACAGAAGTATTCTGTTAAATATTAAGGTAAATAATATAAAAATTAAGGGACATCTAGATCTGTTTCTTTTTTTTCCCTTCATTTTAAAAATGTATTTTAGAAGTATCGGATCGGGACTCGAAATCGGCCAATTCTCAAATTAAAGGACTCGGACTCGGACTCGAGGCCAAAAAAACCTGATCGGGACATCCCTATTTATAAACTTTCAAGCAACACTGTATGTGTGAATATAAAGTTATAATTGTGCCTGATGTTCATGTTTTCAGTGTTCCCTGCAGAGGTTCAGCAGATGGTGCTGGTTAAAGAAGAAGCTATTGAAGTGCGGATGCTTGGTGTGGACCAACAGGATCCAGATATCCTCAACATAAAGGAGGAAGAGGAGCAACTGTGGACCAGTCAAGAGAGAGAGCAGTTTTGTGTGAAAAAGGAGACTGATGACACTGGGTTTGCATTCACTGCTGTTCCTTTGAAGAGTGAGGAAGAAGAAGAGAAACCTCTGTTTTTACAGCTTCATCAGCACCAAGTAAAAGAGGAAGATCTTCCAACCAGCACAGTTGACCAGATGAAAACAGCAACTGCTAGAGAGGACTGTGGACGAGCAGATACTACCAGGAACCCAGATATAGATACTTATGGAGATGATTTCAGCTCTTCAGAGACTGAAGTCAGTGAGGAATCTGAGGATGATGATGATGACGATGATGTACATGACTCTGACTCTCAGCTAAAAGACTTATCAGACAATGGATCAGAACCTGAAGACAGTGGCACAGACTGGAAGGAGAGCAGAGCTCCTGAGTCAGACGTACACACTGTCAAGAAGTCTTGCAGCTTCAGTGAGCATGGGAAACAATTTCACAAGACAAGTCAGTCAGTGACGTCTTCAAGTTGTTTGGTTATCAAGGAACATGTTGAAGTGAAGAAAACTGGAGGCTCAGTCAAGAAAAAACAGTCAAAACAGAACTCATTTAGTTGTGAAGACTGGGGGAAAAAATTTGACAAAAAGGGTGATCTAAAAACACACATGATGGTTCACACAGGACAGAAACCATTTGCTTGTGATCTTTGTGGACAGAGGTTTGGACGGAAGTCAAATTTAAACACACACATGATAGTTCACACAGGACAAAAATCATTTGTATGTGATCATTGTGGACAAAGGTTTGGACTGAAGTCAACTTTAAACACACACATGATAGTTCACACAGGACAGAAATCATTTGCTTGTGATCATTGTGGACAAAGGTTTGGACAGAAGTCAACTTTAAACAGACACATGATAGTTCACACAGGACAGAAAGCATTTGCTTGTGATCATTGTAGACAAAGGTTTGGACAGAAGTCAAATTTAAACACACACATGATGGTGCACACAGGACAGAAATCATTTGTTTGTGATCTTTGTGGACAAAGGTTTGGACGGAAGTCAACTTTAAACACACACATGATAGTTCACACAGGACAGAAATCATTTGCTTGTGATCTTTGTGGACAAAGGTTTGGACAGAAGTCAAATTTAAACACACACATGATAGTTCACACTGGACAGAAATCATTTGCTTGTGATCTTTGTGGACAAAGGTTTGGATATAAGTCATATTTAAACAGACACATGATAGTTCACACAGGACAGAAATCATTTGCTTGTGATCTTTGTGGACAAAGGTTTGGACTGAAGTCAACTTTAAACACACACATGATAGTTCACACTGGACAGAAATCATTTGCTTGTGATCTTTGTGGACAAAGGTTTGGACGGAAGTCAAATTTAAACAGACACATGATAGTTCACACCAGAACCATAGAGAGAGAGAGTTGTGACACTCTTTGAACTTGCTGATAGGTGGTCATGTGGTGCATACAGCTCTCAGTAGTTCCTAACAGCTCATCGCTGCCAGTCAGTTTAAGCAGCTACTGGCGCAACAGAACACAAAAATTGACTTTTCTTTCTTTGTCTGGCGTCTTTCAGTAATTATTGTATTGAGCAGTAACAAACTAATTACTTAATTTATTGCTGATTATTTCACTGACTGTGTTTTATTAAAGCATTTTTAGACGTGGCAGATGCATGATTTATCATTACAGTGAAACGACACTGTAAACACATTTGTTAGAAAAAAATGTCTTTGCAATACAATGATCAATATAGCCATGTCAACAGTGTTTTATAATGTTACACGTTAAAAAAAAAAAAACTGCAACACCTATTGTAAAGCTATTTCTGATGTTCTCTGCATGAGAATGCTCCACCTTGTTCTCCATGCCAGCAGTTCAGATCTGCTCCAGTTTACCTTAGATCTGGGATGAATTCTTCATTTCTGCACATTATATAATTGTTCTATTTTTTTTAAATAGCAACCAAGTACCTGGATAACCAAGTTGATTGTGCTTGAATTCTGACTACTACTGTAAAACTGTAATGCACTGATTAAAATGTTAATTTAAATCAAACTTTCTAGTTAAAATCATAACAGATAACAAAATAAGTGTTAATTGTGGAAAAATACATTACCAAACAATTTATTATCCATCCATCCATCCATCCATCTTCTTCCGCTTATCCGGGGTCGGGTCGCGGGGGTAGCAGCCTAAGTAGGGAGGCCCAGACTTCCCTCTCCCCAGCCACTTGGAGCAGCTCCTCTGGGGGAATCCCAAGGCGTTCCCAGGCCAGCCGAGAAACATAGTCCCTCCAGCGTGTCCTGGGTCTTCCTCTGGGTCTCCTCCCGGTGGGACATGCCCGGAACACCTCACCAGGGAGGCGTCCAGGAGGCATCCTAACCAGATGCCCGAGCCACCTCAACTGGCTCCTCTCGATGTGGAGAAGCAGCGGCTCTACTCCGAGTCCCTCCCGGATGACTGAGCTTCTCACCCTATCTCTAAGGGAGAGTCCAGACACCCTGCGGAGAAAACTCATTTCAGCCGCTTGTATCCGAGATCTTGTTCTTTCGGTCATAACCCAAAGCTCATGACCATAGATGAGGGTGGGAACGTAGATCGATCGGTAAATTGAGAGCTTTGCCTTTTGACTCAGCTCTCTCTTCACCACGACAGACCGGTACAGCGCCCGCTTCACTGCGGACGCTGCACCTATCCGCCTATCGATCTCACGCTCCAGTTTTCCCTCATTCGTGAACAAGATCCCAAGATACTTAAACTCCTCCACTTGGGGCAGGACCTCCTCCCCGACCCGGAGAGGGCATGCTACCCTTTTCCGGCTCAATTTATTATAAAATATGTAAAATGTAAAACAAACTTTAATAAAGTACTTTTACTACTATTTATACTGTTTATTAATTACATCATCTCACGTCAGCAGGAGCAACATGACCATCATCGTCATCACAACAACACAAACAGAGTTCTGTAAATTTAATCTGCACAAACATTTTCAACCAGAGCTCAAGATGTCATTTCATTTCTGTCAAAGAAATGTGCAAGAAAATAATATCACTCTACAGGCACATTTTGAGGGAGGGCACTTCACAAAGACACAGTCAGGCCGTGTGAGACTGAAGGAGGTTCCAACCATTTGTGTCCCATCGCCCAGAACCAAATGAGAAGTCCAGCAGAACTTCCACTGACCAGTGATCACACATATTGTTCTAAAGTTCCTGTTTTTAGTTTTCTACATTCACCTTATAATCTAGCTGTTTGTGCCATCTTATTTTAATTTGATTTTTTTAAATATCTGTATGCCTCTTTTATAATTGTCTATTGTTGTCACTGTTCTCATCATTATTTGTTAAAATCAGGTCTCCTGTAAATGAGTTCTCGAGGCTCAATGGGATTAACCTGCCTAAATAAAGGTTGAATGAATAAAGTAAACTGGTACGAACGGTGTTAAATAATGCACTTCCTATTTTTATTGAACCATAATCTTCATGCTAACAGTGCCATTGTAATTTCAGAGATTGAGGAGAAACAGAAATGAGGTGAGTGAGATGAGGGAAAGATGAAAATGTAACCTCAGAGGACAGGGATTCGCCAGGAACTGATGAGACAGGATCAACAGGACCAGGAGGATGGATCAACAGGCGATGCAATCAGGGAACAGATATGAAAAACCTGAGGGAACAATTAGAACACAAAAAATTACATAAGCAGGATAGAAGAACTTCAGACAAGAAAATGTACGCAGTCCCACAAAGAAAAATGTTAATGAAAATAAATTCTACCTTTTTTTTTCTCTTTTTTTATACAAAAGATCAGATGAAGACACTTGGCATGAAGAATAACTTCCCAGTTCCATTTGATAGTTTAATAAGTTTTTTTGTTCCTGTTCTACAATTTATCGATGCTGTCATCTCAACTTGACCCATGATTACCATACACTAAGCTACCGGTAATAATATAAAACTAATGTAAATTAACAGTCCTACAGTAAATACAAACTTTGTGAAGGTTATGGTGTTAAAGTAATTTTATTCAAACATTATTATTCAAACAGAATTATCGGATAATACCGTATTGTCTGAGAAGACAGAAAATGAGATCTTGTACCTTTGTGATACTTTGCAACATTCATCAGTTCACTGAAGTCATTTTCCTGTGGTTCACCTGGAAAACAAAAAATTACTCATCTCCACGATCACATTTTTCTTTAAAGTCCATGACCCACCATGTTTTCAAATTGCATCGCCATTAATATTTAGTAGTGACTTAAATGATAAAACAGGAGCTTTTATTGATATTGTAGAGAAATAACGCTAAATGTGTTATTTCATGATTTAAAGCAGATTTTAGCAGCAGCTCCGGCAAAATCTGCCCCTCTCCATATATGGGCATTGACGTCACTGAAGTATCCGCCTTGAATGCAGGCAGAGTTATAACAAGCATGCATCAACGTAGCTTCCTTATTTCTGACCAGAGTAATTACGAATACAACTAATAAAAACGATGTGTTGCCTAGTTCTGCAGCAATACCTCGAAGGATGGCGTTAGTGTTCATTATTTCCCCAAAATCAAAAGGATTCATAATGGATTTATAAAGTGGACCGACCAGTGAAGAAGGCTCGCACCTCGACAGTTGGGTGGAGGCTTTGCGGGTAAGACTTTTGCTCAATTTAATTTTTGACATCAGAACAGAATGAATAATAGAGCAGGCTTTTAAATGTACCATAGTTTGGTAATATTCACGCCACTTTTTCATGAAAATCTTTAAGGGGATTTAAACTGGTAGAGCGGTGTGTGTCTGCTGTTTGTAACCGCGCGGGTGACGGTGTGTCCACGGCAGTTGCAGCGGGTGACGTGAGGTCCACTCGGTGTGTCTGTGGCTGCCCGCGCGGGTGACGTGAGGTCCACTCGGTGTGTCCGTGGCTGCCCGCGCGGGTGACGGTGTGTCCGCGGCAGCTGCAGCGGTTTAGCGGCTTATTAAAAAGTTCTAAAAATAAAAAAAACAGGGAGCACTGGTCCTGAACCCACAGCCTACCAGGAAATATTTAGAACCTCGCGTAGCCACGTAGGACACGAGTTTAACTCTCACTCTCATAAGCCTCCATCGCGAACTCACTCCATGCCTTCTGAGTGGAGCCTGTATTTACGCCTCTCTGGACTTCGTCAATCTTCGGCGGGGTTTCCGGATGCTTCCGGGACTCCGTTGTTTTTTTGTTTTGTTTTTTTACACTCGCCTGGCCCAAATGCAAAAATGAAAATAGACATCATATTCTACTACAGTAATTGTCCAATATGGTGAATTGTTACTGTCACGGTGGGTGTTGTCCTTTAATGATAATGTTACAATTTATGCTGTAGTCTTTGACAAAGGATCTAAAACTTTAAATTAACCCTGTCAATCTCTCTGGTAAAATAAGGCTATACAGTATTTTCTAGTTGAGAGTTCAGCAACTGGAATTACCATAAAAATAATAAAAGAAAAATCAACTTTCAAAATTTAAGCTGTAATTAATATTTTAAAATGCTGAATTAGACAGAAATAGACCTGTTTAAACCAGTCATGATGGCAGAGCTGCAGCTAAAACACAACTAGCAATTTAACATGTTTAATTAACAAAAATGGCGACATCAAGTATTAATGTTGATAAACTGGCACAGAACAGTCAGCTAACACTTCACAATGGCAAAAGAAATTGTATTTTCATCAACTTACCGGAGAAAACATGTCGGAAACACCAAGAATGAACTACATTCAATGCTAGAACCGCTGCTGTTTGGAACTTGTAGCCGCTCCATGACCCACGTGACTTCCGCATTCCAATCTTACAATGGGAGTCTATGGGAGTTTCACAACTCTCTTTATAGGGCTCTGGTTCACACAGGTCTTAAAGCATTTGCTTGTGATCATTGTGGACAAAGGTTTGGACAGAAGTCATATTTAAACACACACATGATAGTTCACACAGGACAGAAACAATTTGCTTGGGATCTTTTGCCCCTTTTCCACTGTTACGGTGTGGTTCAGTTCAGCTCGGGTCAGCTCGTGTGTGGTTGTGTTTCCATTACACTTCTGGACCCGTTCTGTAGGCGGGGTCCAGAATCCAACTCTTCTTATCACCTGGTGGCGGTAGTGCTCCCTTAAGCTATTTACTAACCACCACTAGAAGAAGAACACCCTAAAGGCTTTTCCGCAGAATGTTGTGGAAGAGATGTAATGCTCTAATGAGTACCTCATGAGCTGTAACTTTTAAACCTGATTAAAAATCCTACCTTATTGCCTTCCCTGCCTGCTTTAAACCCATGTATTTTCCATTTTAGTATAGATTTTTACAATAAATATGTATTAAAAAAGCTTCACTTTTATTATTTAGATATGCACAAGGTTCATGCTAAAATTGCAAAACATCACACGGTGATCTTTGAAACTGCTTTTACAATAAGCTATAGACTTGAAAACAATTTGGTTAAATTTTGTCCTTAAATATTAAAGGTTTGTCTTTCATTAAATTTAAAAACATTAAAAGTATTACTTATTAATTGGTCAGTTGGTCTGCGAAAGCCGTGGGGTCCTCCTAGAAGAGCGGAAGAGGTGGCTGTAGATGTCTGTGTAAGATGTGAGCAGGTGTCATCCTGACACAACCTTAATTACCGTACTTATTCAAGACTAGTTCAAATCAAGAGTAGTAATTGTTTATTATTCACGGATTCTCTTCTTTTTAGGTTAAACAATAATTTGTGTGACCAAATGAGTGATGTAATGTGACATTAGACGTTATTATACTTGAGTCATCAAGGAAATGATGTCATTTATTTAACAGATCATTAAAATAACATCATACACTTAATTGGTTCAAATCAAATTTCATATAAATTGACATCAACAGATGGAAATTACATGAAGTAATTTCTACTTGCAGACGAATATTTAAGGAACAACAGATCAAGTTATGAAATGGTAATTAACTTATATCTGAAGGCACTTTTAACTTAATTGTTACTGGCAAAGATGGATAAGAGAATAGGAGGAAAAGAGGAGAGGGGGAGTTATCTTGAGTGAATGTATTCAACCAGGAATGACACGCTCTCCGTGTGACAGCCAGCTAAACGCAGGTGTCCCGTGAAGACTTGATGCCATGTGAAGATGGGATGTATTTTGTCAATACGCATGCGCGAGCATGCGCAGTGTCAATAAGCCAATTGCGTCATCATGGACCCGTGGGATCATCGTACGCTGCAAGTTACGAGCAAAATATAAGTCTGTGAATTGTTTTGTGCACAGTATACATGGTGTTATTATGTATTTACATAATTTAAAGTGTCCAGTGCATTTTCTGAACCGTTTAAAGTGTGCAGCAGTGCATTTTCTGAACCTTCGTACGTAAATTGTTTTGTTGAAGTTTTGTGTGTAACATGTGTGTGTGTGTGACTTCGGAGTGAAAACTACGTTTGTTTATTTAAAGTGTGCAGTGCATTTTCTGAACCGTTTAAAGTGGGCAGCAAAAGTGTGCAGCAGTGCATTTTCTGAAATTGTTTTGTTGACACTTTGTGTGTAACATGTACGCGACTTCGGAGTGAAAACTACGTTAGTTTATGTGCGACCAGTGCAAGTCCGAACCTTGTGAATTTATAAAGACAATATAATCATAATCGACCTGTTCAGATTACTTTTACTAGCATATTTAGTTTTATACCAGCACATTACGATGAAGCGATGAATAACCTGAGAACAGCCTGAAAAGCTCTGAGGTTTAGTATCTACAGTACTAACGTTGGGCACGTTTTATTAAAAGAGGTGGGACACAATCTTATTTATCTTAAATTAGCACAGACAGAGCGTAGCCAAAGCCTTAAGTTTCAACATCAGGTGAAACACAAGGAGGAATAAATGTTGATAATTGCTTTATTTTTATTAGTCACTACAGGTGTAATACAAGCAGGTCATGCAGGCACACTGCTGCAATACTGTGGAATAAATGCTGATAATTGCTTTATTTTTATTAATTACTTTAATTGTGTTTTGCAATGATAGTGTGCACCTTCTGTTTTTAGTTTGTAGTAAGCCTGGATGGAATTTTGGACTCTGTGCAGCTCCTAGAGATTAAATGTCCTCTAAATAGCTCCATGTCATTTGCACAGTTTCGTGTTGGCCAAATTGTGACATCAGATGCTTAGAAGATGACAAGGACCTTCTTACCAATGGGCAAAGTGGATTCTATGTCCAGGTGAGTAAATGTTGCAATTTTCAGTATATGTACTTATGTGACAGGTATTTGTAAACCTTCATTAAAACATATTGTACATTTATTCTTCCAGGTTCATTCAGCAGACAATGACATGCCTGGAGCTGCAGAGCTGCTCATCTGGACACCAACAGAACATCTGGAGTTGAACTTTTTTTTTGACAAAGATTTTACAGAAAAACAGATGAAACACCTCCATAACTTTTACTTCTCAAACATGCTTACAACAACACATCAAGAACTCTGTATGAAGCTGCTTTGGAGAAAATACCAGTCTTAATTGTTGTTTATATTAGTTTTTATTTTTATTAAAAAAATTAAACTCCAAGGCATAATATCACATTCAGACATATTAACTCCATCCATCATCTTCTTCCTCGTGTTTTACGTCATGTCACAGGGGCAGCAGCTTGAGCAGGGAGTGTCCAGACATCTCTTTCCAGAGCAACTTCTTCCATCTCTTCTGGGAGGACTCTTAAGGCCTTCCCAGACCACTCCAGCATGTCCTGGGTCTTCCCTGGGGTCTCCTCCCAGTGTACATGTTAACATACAATAAAATGTACAGACAACAATAAACTAATTATTTTGCGACTAACATATTTGTTTATGTGTTGCTTTGTATGTAATTTTTTCAATAGCAAATTAAATGTTGAAGCTATAAAAAATTAGCTTTTTACAAGTTTATATTTGATGCTATCATATTCAGTTGTACTTCCATTGTCTTCACAAAACGATCAATGAAAGTAACGTGAAAGCTTGTTAAAGTGTAATAACAAATAGTTTTTCAGTTTTCACTTTTTGACGTGATGTTTTCAACAGCTGTACTACATCATCCATTACAAAGTGTTCTGTCTTACTTTCGACAAAGTAAGTCAATACAACTTGATCTACAACAGGCAGACAATGAAACAGGAGCAAATTGTTGTAAACAGGAAACAACTTACACATTTGATGGAGGACATTTTTCAGTAGTTGTGTTCTTCCATCCCTGGATGTGACCACTGACATCAGGCATCACAGGACCACGTTGATGTTGAGCACAGCAACTCTAATGGAACTGTTACCATTGGTGTATATAGTTTTAACAGCTTGACATAAAAAATGACCAATTCCAAAATTGCTCTATTGACTGAAGTACTAAATTATGGTGTGTGGTGTCAAATGCTTTATAAACATCCTGGAAGAAGATACAACTTTCATCATAAATGTAGCTTGCTGTACTGTGCAATATAATAATAATAATAAGCATTAGTGTTTTGATTCTAGTGCCTCCACACATGTATTAAATTATAACCAGCTAGTGAAGATGTCATACAGCTGTCATCCAGCTAGTGAAGATGTCATACAGCTGTTACCCAGCTAGTGAAGATGTCATACAGCTGTTAACCAGCTAGTGGAGGTGTCATACAGTGGTTAACCAGCTAGTGAAGGTGTCATACAGCTGTTACCCAGCTAGTGAAGATGTCATACAGCTGTTAACCAGCTAGTGGAGGTGTCATACAGCTGTCATCCAGCTAGTGAAGATGTCATACAGCTGTTAACCAGCTAGTGGAGGTGTCATACAGCTGTTAACCAGCTAGTGAAGGTGTCATACAGCTGTTACCCAGCTAGTGAAGATGTCATACAGCTGTTACCCAGCTAGTGAAGATGTCATACAGCTGTCATCCAGCTAGTGAAGATGTCATACAGCTGTTACCCAGCTAGTGAAGATGTCATACAGCTGTTACCCAGCTAGTGAAGATGTCATACAGCTGTTACCCAGCTAGTGAAGATGTCATACAGCTGTTACCCAGCTAGTGAAGATGTCATACAGCTGTTACCCAGCTAGTGAAGATGTCATACAGCTGTTACCCAGCTAGTGAAGATGTCATACAGCTGTTACCCAGCTAGTGAAGATGTCATACAGCTGTTACCCAGCTAGTGAAGATGTCATACAGCTGTTACCCAGCTAGTGAAGATGTCATACAGCTGTTACCCAGCTAGTGAAGATGTCATACAGCTGTTACCCAGCTAGTGAAGATGTCATACAGCTGTTACCCAGCTAGTGAAGATGTCATACAGCTGTTATCCAGCTAGTGAAGATGTCATACAGCTGTCATCCAGCTAGTGAAGATGTCATACAGCTGTTACCCAGCTAGTGAAGATGTCATACAGCTGTTACCCAGCTAGTGAAGATGTCATACAGCTGTTACCCAGCTAGTGAAGATGTCATACAGCTGTTACCCAGCTAGTGAAGATGTCATACAGCTGTTACCCAGCTAGTGAAGATGTCATACAGCTGTTACCCAGCTAGTGGAGGTGTCATAATAAACTGCTAGTTTCTCTGACTGCTCTGAAAACACATCTCTTTAGACTCGCTCCTTAACTCTCCTAAATGTATTTTACATTATTTTGTATTTTATATTTTTTCATTATTCTATATTTCAATTTGTTCCTACTGATGTGTCAACTGTGTTTGTTTTGTTTCTTTAGTTTCTTTTTCAGCTGTTAAACTGAAGAATATACAGATTTCACAGCGGATAGGTGCAGCCGTGGGTTTGTGCTATGCGTATGGCATCTTCACGATACATCCAATCTTCACAGCTATATCCATGCGTTTGTGCTACGCGTATGGCATCTTCATGATACATCCAATCTTCACAGAACACAGGTCCGCTTTAGTAAACAACTCGTTACCTTGCGACGGTCAGCCAAGAATGGAGTTCTCCTTGACGTCCAAGGAGGTCAGTCAGCGTCGGCCCAAGGCATAAGCGAACTAAGCAGCCGCTTGGGGCCCCAGGGTCACTAGGGGGCCCCCAAAGAGGAGCTGAGTTTTGTGGGTTTTTTTTGTATTATATGATTCTATTACATACAACTTCATCGTAAAGTTCAGATTTTTATTTTCGTAAGATATATATATATATATAACATATATATCATATTGTGTGTATATGTATATTTGAATATGTAGAAATCGTTCTAGAAAGGAAAGAAAGAAATGACCGGTAGTCTTGGGGGGGGCTAGTGGGGCCCCAGTAGATCACGTTTCACAGGTAATATGAGCTCCTTGCCATGCAATGTGAAGTACGCATCCAAGCTAATTAAGCACCAGACACATAACTAACGCTAGATAATGTCGCAAAAAAGGGCATATCCTTCAGGGGCCGAAAAAAGGAAGAGGAAAAAAGAAGAAGAAGATAAAAAACGGCAAGATAAAGGTATGTTTGTACAAAGTACGTCTCTTTCAGCTGTGGCCGCCACTAGAGGGCGCTAGGGGTGCCGCCCCTCTGGAACCTGTAGCTCTTCTTCATTTGAAGATTTCATTTTTTTTATAGAAATTAAATTATAAAAAAAAAATATTTCAAAATGTATGCATATATGTTTTTAGTTGTGTAGGATAAATATTTTATGAGTAATGAGTTGTTTGTTTCAAAAAACGTTTTCTGATTGTGATGTACTTCCGGTTTCCCGCTGGGCGCCGGTAACGGCTTTTCCATTGAATCTAATTATAACTAGCGCGCTAGCGCATGCGCAGTTTATGTCCCATCTGTCCAAAACTATTGGACTGTACAGGTCGCATTTTCCGTCGCCCTCGAGCTTGGACTCGTCTCGTGTATCACTGCGGTTCGTGTGTTTCCGGTCCGAGGAGGAGGGGCCGGAGTGGGGGACCATCTCTGTGTCAGAGCTGATCACATGGCGACGTTGAAACAGCAGTAATTATTAATGGTGCCTTTCTACACAGATAAGCAAGTAATATTAAGTGAGTTTAATGAATCGCTAAGCAAAGTTTGAACTGATCTCATCTGTGTGCGTGACGTGGTGTGCGTGTTACGGTCAGTCAACAGTAGCTAGCTACTAGCTGTGCTTATGTTGTGTACTGTACAACATTATAAAAGTTGCTAGTTATGAACACGAATCATGTCTGAAGACGACTCCTGTCTGTCCATCTTCAGCTCATGTCTTGAACTGTTTTACTCCTCAGAGTGTCTGTGTTAAAGGTTCAGTATGTAACATTTTTTATAAACATATTTCTTCACTCTGCCACATCTCCTGACAGTAGTTAAAAGACAGATACTTAAACTGCTAAGCTTCAGCAAAAAGTGGAAAATATTGACGAGTAGCAAAACACTAAAAGTAGCAATTTTTTTTGCTGAAAGTATCAAAATGCTAG
>JBBPBX010046762.1:12966-26450 GCA_038048925.1 Garcialebias charrua | reverse complement strand
TTCATTGGTCGAAGGTTAGAAAACTACATTCACCATGGTTGCTTGGGAAAAGGACTACAGGCACTGTGATTGATTGGTTGACGTCACGTATCTCTGTAGCGAGCTCCGCCTCGCACAGCAGAGCTGGTGACGCGCTGCGTCGACCCGCCTATTTGTGTCGTCATTTCCTGGTGCACTTTCAGTGACGAACAGTCACGTTCACAAAAAACATCATAAAAAGTCAGCATTTTATGGTGAGTTACCAGCTTTTAATTTTGTTCTGTACACAAACAATAGCTCCTGTTTATTTTAAATAAAATATTTAGAATAACAGAGGTACGGACAAACATTTTTGCTTATTTTAAATACAAAGAATTTAAAATAACAAACAAAAGTACAGTTTTCACTCCAGATAACTGAAATTTTTTTCCTTTCTCTTCCTTTCTCTGACACATCATCTTCCACAGTTGTCCTGTGCACATTTAAACTTTCCTGTTTATTTCAAATAGTGAAAAGTTTAGAATAACGAATACAGAACATCTTTTATTTTGATTTTCACTGAAAATCCAGATAAAAGATGGCAGGCACAGAGGGTGAGACCCCTGACACCACTGATACAGGGCAGCCTGTGCCACCTCAAGGCCACGACCCGACCAAAGCAGATTGGATCGAATGTGCCTTATTTTCACTCACAGGGCCCATCACAAACTACCATGAAGAGACACAGTTGATGGAGGAAGCAGATGTGGACAGTGCATTAAAAACTGTAACAGCTGGAACCACAACGGCTGAAAAGAAAGCAGACAGAGATAAACGTTTGGCTAAATTAAGCCTTCTGTTAAAGGCCAAGCTAGACTTTGAAACTGCTGTACGCCGGGCTGTCTCTACATCATGTTTAACAGCACAAATGGAGGTTGCCGCTTTACAGCAGGAGGTAAAGAGTTTAACACAGTCGAGTATTGGCAGCGCTGAACAAACGCGTAGTCTCTACGAAGAATGCAGAGTGTTAAAAAGGGATTTTGACCAATCACAAGATGATTTGGAAAAATGTGTGGTGGAGAAGGATACGTATTACCATCAATACAAGTCGCTTCAGGCGGATTGTGGGGAGGCACGAGACGCGCTGGAAAAATGCACGGACACCCTGGAATCATTATCACTACGGTACACAAGGCTGCAAGAAGATTATAGAAAATCACAAGAACAGCACATGATGTTACAACGTGAAAATGATGGGTTAAAAGTCCAACTGAATAGTTGTAAAATAGAGCGTGCATCAGCAATGAACAAACTCTTTGAAGAAGAGAGAAAATGTTTGGGTCTCATGAGTAAACACCTTGAGAACTCACCGCCTCCGCTGCCCCCTCCCATACCTGATGACCTACTCCCTCCTCCACCGCCCCCGCCCATACCTGATGACCTACTCCCTCCAACACCACCGCGCCGTCCCTTAGGGCCTCTAAAACCGACAATCCCACCGGATGCACCGGTGGGTGGATCTGATAACAACCCACAAATACCTCTATCAATGGCTGAACTACGGAATATGGCGAAAAGCATTCAAACCTTCGCCCCTGGCCCAATGGGCTCACACGAAACCAAGATCTATCTCGAGGACCTTGATTTCCAGCTTCAACGCTTCCCAGAAGCTACAGATGATGATAGAATCTGTCTGTTAAGGTTAACATCGGACAGGACGGTGCATGCTTTTATGAAGCGTCAACGAGAAGCAGTGATGAAAGACTACAGTCTTCTCTGTGCTGCGCTGATAAGGGAGTTTTCTCCTTGCACGGGGCCCGATGGCATCATAACAGCAGCTAACATCAAGCAAGGTAGGAATGAACACCCAAGGTCATATTATGACCGAATATTCCGTGCCTATTTCGGGGACAGATGCGAACCTGAAATGGAGGAGGAGGTAGGGTTTAAGTATATTTTCAGCCAAAACCTCTGCCCTGACATAAGAGAGAAAGTACATGTCAGCGCAAACTATAAACGGAGGTCCATCGAAGACATAAGAGAGTGCGCGATAGATGTTTTTACAGGTCGCTCACCAAACAAGACACCCTTTGAAGTGTGTCCTGGTGAAAAGGTCAAATACCAATCGCTAGACCTTGAAGGAGCAAGAGCGCCAGCTCACTCTTTTAAGGAAGCCGAGAATAAGCAATATTTCCAACCTGACAGACCGCAAAATGAAGGTGTCCGCTGGAACAAAGACCAAAAGGGGTCCAGAGACCCTAAGTGGTACAGGCCGCATCAAGAGGAAGAGCCCCATCAAAAAAGGAGGGCTTTCCAAGAGAAAAAGAAATATGGGTCCCAAGGTGACTCATATGGAAGAGGGCGGTCCCAGAGGGGACCCCCGAGCAATGCGCCAGATCCTGCACCTCAAACTGAACAGTCTGGGGCGAGGAAAAACCCACAGAAGTTCCAGAAAAAAGGCCCTAAACCTCTGTCCTCAGAAGAGATGGAGAACATACGTCGGTTGTTAGAAAGTTTGAAAAAAACAAACAAGGAAAACAAACCTGGAGTGATGTGTAGCACTATCATTGATAGTGACTCAGAACACACTAATAACAGCAATGCCACGATTGCTGACAGTCGCCAAGATACTGATGGTCAGGATGCTGACAATCAGGGTATAGACAGTCAACAAGATGTTGACTGTAACCATGACATCATTGTTACAGAGTCCGAGAGCCCCTCATCAGAAAAAGGGGGGGAAAGCGCACTCACCAAAGACAATGACTCGTCACAGACCGATCACTCAGACCCATGTGTGACTGCACTACCAGTACAGGTGAATGAAATTCACACAGACAATGGTAGACGTAACAAACGTCGAAAAAAACCTGATAGGTTCCTGTGTAACATTATCAGGAAGGGGCCCGCTAAGAAGGCTTACCTGTCAATCACTTTAGAAGGGGTCCTCACAGAAGAGGCCCTCCTGGATGGTGGGGCTGACATAACCATTATGTCTCCCACACTGTTGAAGGAGCTAAGGATAGCCGCTAGCGGGGTTGACAGGGAAATACCCCTCAAAGAATGTGCTGTAGTACTGCAGGGACTCTCAGAGACGAGTACAACCCTTACAGCTATAGCCATGGTTCATATGCAGATTGGTGAAATGACGCTATACCACCCGGTACACGTGTCCACCGTTGACTCATTCCCATTTTTGGTTGGCCAAGACTTTATAAACCGCTTTGACGCGATTATAGATTATGGCGATCAAACAATGTGGACCAGAGTGAGCCAACCACTGCCGATCGATATGCCTACACATGGTGACACTGACTGTTTAACAGCAGGTACCGCGGAAGGCACAAAGGGGTCCTCCAACGAGAGCACAATCCCGGTAAGTGAACCTTCAGCAACAGGTGAGGCAGAAAAGGCCCAACAAGAGAGCCTCCTCTGCGAGCTGAAACAGTCAGCACTCACTGAACACTACCTACCGCAGGTAGTCAAAGGTGTTGAGATCCAAGGATCCCACACCGATGATGCTGTTTTGTCTCCTTGGACGGAGAAATCAGCGATCAGCCAAGCTTTCTATGGAACCTTGGTTAAAAAACAGTTGGGTCTAGAAATGAACAAAAAGGCTTTCCGCTTTTCGTTGGACCCCAACGATAAACAGGTAATGACCGCAAAAGGGATCATTGACCTGAAACTGATCTGGAACCAACGAGTACTGGATCACCCGTTCCTCGTGGTCCCGAACTTACCACATGCAACCTACATAGGCTCCGACATTTTGGTAAGGTTAGGTGTCCGAGTGGACATCAACAACAATGTACTGTGGTCACTAGACACAGCCACAAAGGACTCTCCTGTGCTAACAACAGAGAACCTTAAGGCTGGACAGACCATTCCAGAGGTCTGTCAGATTGCTAACAGCCATAACACTGCGGTACCACCTCAGGTTATGAACAAGCCGGTGATGTGTCACATCATGAAAGGACAAGCTATTAGCACAAAACTGGCATACTTTCAACCATCTCCTATGTTTTTCAACTTAGGACTGTCCATGGAGGCCACATTCCAAGTGACCCTCGACTGCAGAACCACGACTGTTGCTGTGTGCAACACAAGCACAGAAGAGGTACTGATCCCAAAAAACACACAGCTAGGATGGTTGATCTCCACTGATTTTCATGATTTTGAGCTAAGCATTCCATTTCTGGGAGGACTCCCAGAGAACTTGATCCCATATCAACACACGGGGCAAGTCTTGTTCACGAAACCAACACAGGCCATAGCTCTTTTCTCCCCCAGTGAGTCCGACCAGGACACTGTCCGCAGGTTCGGTTTCAACAAAGGAGACAGTCTATGCCCCCAAACTTACAGTGCACTACCTGTTGACAGGTTTTACGACACTGAAGGGGACTCACTGGAGCTCCCCAAAGAACAAGAATCCCTCTCAGTTGCTTCACAGATTGACCAGGTGGTCGCCCAAGCCGACGCCCTGAAAACTGATGAAGAAAGGGACAAACTTCGCAAAGTTCTTCTAAAATATGAGAAATCATTCTCAACTGACTCGATGGATTGTGGGTTGACCACGCTCCACACAGTGAGCATCCCAACCCCGCCTAATGCTCCCCCTGCATTTGTCAGACAGTACAAGATTCCTCTGGCAGCACATCAACCTATCAGAGAAATCATTAATGACCTGTTAGAAAAAGGTATCATCCGATACTGTAACAGCACTTACTCTGCGCCTTTATGGCCGGTGTTAAAACCTAATGGTAAGTGGAGACTCACTATAGACTACCGAAAGCTAAACAAACAAGTTCCCTTATCCAGATGGCCTATGACGCAACTCCAACAGGAACTGCCCAAGGTCACCAATGGTAAGTACTTCTCGACTCTCGACGTCGCCTCTGGTTTTTGGACCATCCCTGTGCGCGCCGAGGACCAGTACAAACTAGCTTTCACTTTTGGTGGCCGTCAGTACACCTTTAACAGGTGTCCCTTTGGCTACGCTAACTCACCTGCAGAGTTCAACATTTTCTTGAACAAAGCATGTCCAGACGCCCACGAGCGTGGGACACTGATCTACGTGGACGATGTCCTTTTGAGACAGCCAACACTGGACTCACATTTGGCTGAGATCGACCACGTTCTGAATCAGCTGACAACTGCTGGTGCTAAAATATCACTGTCAAAATGCCAATGGTGCAGAACCAAAGTGGACTACGTTGGCCTACTTGTAGGTCCTGACGGAGTACAACCACAGCTGACTCGCACCCAAGGCCTCGACAATCTCAAAGTCCCCACCAATCTCAAAGAACTACAAAGTTTTCTGGGCGTGTGTAACTACTCGAACCAATTCATCGAAAACTATGCGGACCTTGCGAAACCACTGACTGAACTCCTTAAAAAAGACGTACCATTTGTTTGGACTGACAAACAGCAACAGGCAATGGACGCTCTTATAAACAGGATCAAGTCAGCCCCTTGTTTAGTCTACCCAGACTACAACAAAGAGTTTTACTTGGAAGTGGGCTTCTCAGCTCATTGCATAAGTGCAGGTCTGTACCAGATACACGACAGAGACAAACGTGTAGTAGCCTACGCCAGCAAAACGATGGCAGGCCCCGAGTTGAGATTCTCAGACTGTGAGAAAGCTTTACTGACCACAGTGTGGGCAGTTAAACATTTCTCCAGCTACATTGGTGGACAGAAAATCATTGTGGAAACACAACACCAGCCAGTGACCTTTCTTAACAGTGAACGCATCAGAGATGGTGTGGTGACAAACTCACGTGTTGCAACGTGGCTCATGGCGCTTCAAAGTTTTAACCTAGACATACGTTATGGTCAAAACAAGAAGTCTCATCTGGGGACGGACTTGGCAATCTGCCAGAAGTGTACACAAGATGTACCAGCCACCCAGCCGCCGGTTGAGGTAAAACCCCCAGTAACTGAAGACCCGAATCACCACTTCTTTGATGACAATATCTGCAAAGATATGACAACGTTGTACGTGGATGGATCTTCATTCCTCCGCGACAAGATCTGCAGAGCAGGTGTTGGAGGGGTCCTCCTCCAAGACCAAGAGCAGATAACTTTCAGCTACAAATTAGGATCTCAGACTTCTCAGTACGCTGAGATTGCAGGAATCCTAATAGCTCTCCAGATGGTAGTAGAACGCTCTATCAAGACGCTAGTCATCTGCACTGACTCTAACTATGCTCGTTTGAGTTTCGCTTGTCACCTCGCTGTGTGGAAACAGAACGGTTTCCTAACAAGCGACAGAAAAGTGGTCAAACACAAAGAGCTTTTCATAGCGTGTGATCACTTGGTGACATCACACGACTTACAGATCTACTGGAAGAAAGTTCCAGGGCATTCTAGAGTCCCAGGCGATGACAAGCACTACAATGACATTGCAGATTCCTTAGCCAAAGAAGGAGCCGACGAAGGTCCTCTATGGTCCTTCGACCCCTCCTGGTTAATCGAGACTCTGCCAACACAACCTTCAGTCAGAGTTATGGCAGTCACACGTGCACAGGCCGCAACCAGACCTGCTGACAACGCAGTCTCTGTACGACCCGCACTGACTGACCCAGACATCATCCAACTACAAAAGTCGGATCCTGCTATCAACTCCATGATACTGTACCTGACTGATCCGAACAAAAATAGTCCGTCTAAAGACGACCTGGATTCCGATCCAGACCTTAAGGTCCTCTATCAGCTGCGCAAACAGCTAAAACTAATCAAGGGCATCTTAACTTTCGCTCATGGACCAACGTCCTCACCTGTGTTCGTGGTTCCCCATGACCAAAGGGGGGTGATGTTAGTTCATGCCCATGATCTCCCGTCCGCAGGACACAAAGGAGATAAAGCCACGCTGACGGCATTAAAACAAATTGCCTATTGGCCTGGAATGAAAAAGGATGTCAAGGACTACATTGAAGGGTGCGTGGTCTGTGGCCAGTTTCAGCCAACCAGACCACTTCACAGAGCACCACTGCAAAGCAGAGGCATTGCATTCCCATGGTCTGACCTCCAGATCGACTGGGTTGGACCACTCACTAAGAGCTCTAGAGGAAATAAATATTTTCTCACGGTAACCTGTGCATTCACCAAATGGGTAGAATGCCTACCAGCTCCTAACGACACAGCACAAACCACTGCTATGTTGTTAATGAATCATATATTCTCAAGGTTTGGACTTCCCCTTAGGGTGAACTCAGACCAAGGTACACACTTCACAGGTGAAGTGATGAAAGAACTGTGGAAGACGCTAGGCGTCAAGGCCAACTTTCATGTCGGCTACCACCCACAGGCTTCAGGCCAAGTAGAGAGAGCAAACAGAACTGTGGTGAGTATTTTGAAGAAATACGTGGCTGCAAACCACAAGGACTGGGACGTGAAACTCCCTCTGGTCCTCATGGCCATAAGAGCCACTCCACACACATCAACTGGCATCTCTCCCTTCGAGATGATGACCGGTCGACAAATGACTCTCCCTCTACACCTGTTGTACCACCTGTTGTACCAACCAATAGATAGATAGATAGATAGATAGATAGATGATAGATAGATGATAGATAGATAGATAGATCGATAGATAGATAGATAGATAGATAGATAGATAGATAGATAGATAGATAGATAGATAGATAGATAGATAGATAGATAGATAGATAGATAGATAGATAGATAGATAGATAGATAGATAGATAGATAGATAGATAGATAGATAGATAGATAGATAGATAGATAGATAGATAGATAGATAGATAGATAGATAGATAGATAGATAGATAGATAGATAGATAGATAGATAGATAGATAGATAGATAGATAGATAGATAGATAGATAGATAGATTATATGATATGTACTGAATATACTGAACATCTAAACAGGCATTATGGTCAGAGTGGCACGTAGTTGGTATAGAGCTGTTGCCTCTCAGTGAGAAGGTCGCTGGATCGAATCCCAGCCAGGGAACTTTCTGGGTGGAGTTTGTATGTTCTCTCTTTGCATATGTGGGTTTTCTCTGGGTACTCCAGTTTCCTTCCACAGGTCAAAAGCATGCATGGTAGACTGACTGGTAACTCTAAATTGTCCCTAGATGTGAGTGAGAAAGTGAATTTGTGGGGCAGAGGGACCGTGTGAGCAGTGAGCAGTTCTTTAAGATAGTATGGAGCATTGCCGTGAATGCCATTTGTCTTGTTTGTCTCATTCCTGTGATGGACTGGAGACCTGTCCAGGGTGTACTCTGCCCCTCACACAATGACTGCTGGATATGGGCTCCAGTGACCCACGTGACCCAAAAAGGAAAAGCAGGTAAAGATAATGGATGGATGGACATTGTATCACTGATTTTGCCTGATAAATAAGGGTGATAGAAAAAAAATTGTTTCATTTAATTTTAGCATTGGTCTGTGTTTTTGTGATCCAGGAATCTATTTAGATTCTAATGTTTTTTTTCTTCTGTTACTGGGCTTCTGCAGCTCCTGAGTAGCAGAGGTGAACCAGTCTCTTATACTCCAGTTCTGATGGGGATTACTGTTCTTAAGCTTTTGTGGGATGGCAGTTCGACGCTAGATCATTGAAGCCTCTGGGTAACTTTGAACAGCCCCTGCTGCAAGTGACTGGGTTTTCATGAGTTCCGAACCTGTGGTTTATTCCTGTGTTTTCTCAAGTCCAGACTTATTTGGGTTTTACTTCTTACGAAAACTCATTTGAGTCTCCTCGTGATTGCCTCTTGTGAAGAACCCTACTTGGAACTTACTTCCTGAACCTCTGGAATCACCTGTGACCAACTATACCTCTGGACACTGGATAAATTCTCCATCCTGCCACTTTCCTACAAACTGCATACCTGTATCACCACTCACCTGGGATGTCCAACCTCCTCTCCAAGCTGTTCTCCGCTTCAAGATATGTAAGAAAAAGATACAAATGTTGTCAGTGAAGGCCTCTTGTTTCCAACAGATGCATATGCCACTCTTCCTTTCAGAGAAACCTCCTGTGTAATTATACCACCCTTCAAACAATAAATTATACTTATGTGTGTTGGACTCTGTCAGTTTGCCTATGTCTAAATGTGATACCCACACCTGAACTGTGTACATTTTTACCAATTCAAGTCAGTGCATTATCTCACCTTAGTTTTCCTGTTGATGCAACTCATACAACAATTAACAATTGAAAGGTATTATTAATATTATTATTACTTTGTAATAATATGATTATTGTTGTTGTAATAGAAGAGGCTGATTTTCATTGTACAGGAGCCAGGAGTAGAAGGATGGAATGAGGGTGTCTTTTTGATCCTCCACCAATGACTCCACCTACATTGAGAAAACTTGGAACATCCTCAATATTAAAAATGTTTCAACTTCATTGATTTCTATTATTTGAATATAATTTATGTCATGCTATGCCAAGATTAAAGTTTTAAACAAATAAAAATGTCTGCATTCATAACACACTTTAGGGAGCCGCGTAAAAAAAAAAAGGTTGAAAATCACTTGAAGAGGCAACAAATTTCATGCTCAATCATCCAGGTATCGAATTAATAATTCTCAGTCAGGTCATCTGGACAGTTTATTTAATTATTTTTATAGAGACATTTCGCCCTCTACCCGGAGGGCTTCACCAGTCTGAGGACTGAGGAATTCCAGTAAACTGTTTCCTCGCCAAGCAGTAAACTCCTTAGGTGGACCAACCAGTTTGCTGGAGCTAAAATGGTTTCTGGGGGCCGTCTAGTCCCCCGTCGACTCCTCCCAGATAGGCAGCCACAGCTAAAGGGGTTCAAGGCAACAAAGTTCATGCACAATCATCCAGGTCATCTGGACAGTTTCTTTTTTTTTTCCACTTGAAGAGGATTTCACACACCGGACTGGGGGATTAGGGAGTGTTGGGGGTGGTGATGCATTTAAGAATTGAGGATTTAAGACAATTTAGGATTCAAGAATCTCCATTTGGTCACCTGAAAGAGACTTAACATGAAATGTCCTCTCACAAATGCAAATGCAGAGATCAAAATATCACAACAACCACATTTTTTTTACCTTTTATAGATGGCTTCCCTTCTCACCTTACAGACATCCTCTTCACACCTTTATGATTTTTTTATTGTTTTTTTATTTAATTTTATTATTATTTTTTTAGGAAAGAAAGAAAAGAAAGACAGAAAGCAATACTACAAAACATAACAATTATCCACAAAGAGAGCACAAGGCAAACACACCGACCGCCGTCCGCAATCCTGCAAAGTACATAACAGAACAAAGCAACAAAACACATATTCATAAAAGACCCATAACATTCGTGACTTTGCAGTAGATTTCTAGAAATATATATACCTATATCTACAAATATATACATACATACATTTAAAGTCATATGCAGTCATATACCCATCTACATATCTACATATGATATCTACACTTATATCCCCACATCCATTTGTGTGTGGTTGTGAGCATGCATAAGTGAATAAGGCTTCTCTATAGAACATTCAACAACAACCACATATTAAATAATATTAACTTAGATGAAAAAGAAAATAATCTAATATTTTCTTGGGGTGCTATGGGGATGCTATGACTTTTCCAGGGGGTACTCTAGCGCCCACTAGCACCCCCCTGGCACCGCCCCTGCACAGCATTTTAAGTACTTGGGGTCCACTGTCCATGAAAATGGGTAGTACTGTATATAAAAACGTGAAAAAGAGAGTCCATGCAGGATGGAGTGGATGAAGAAACGTTTCAGGAGTGATTTGCGACAAAAGGAGTGGCAGCAACTTTTCAAGGGAAAATTTTACAAGGCAGTGGTGAGACCAGCTATGTTGTATGGTCTGGAGACAGTGGCATTGACAAAAAGCAAGAGAAAGAACTGGAAGTGGCAGAAATGAAGATGCTGAGGTTCTCCCCTTAGGAGTGGCATTGATGGGTAAGAATGAGATCATCAGTGGTACAGCACACATAGAACATCTGGGAGATAATGTTAGAGAGGCCAGACTGAGATGGTTTGGATATGCCCAGAGGAGGGACAGTGGGTATATTGGTAGAAGGATGTTAGAAATGCAGCTGCCAGGAAAAAGACAAAGAGGAGATGCAGTTAGAGAGGACTGGAGGTAGTTGGAGTGAGGACAGAGTGAGATGGAGGAGGATGACGCACTGTGGCGACCCCTGAAGAGGGAAAAGCCGAAAGAAGAAGAAAAAGCCAATTACTACTCAGGCCCTCCACAGTTATTAGGACTAATAGAGAAACATAAAATAGTGACAGAGATAAGCATAAATCCTTTAAATCCTCCAAATAGCAGGCTACTCCACAGGCCTCTTGGTGAGTTTGGCTTGCAATTTGCATTCCTTTGTGTGACAACTTGTAATCCTCCCCTCAGCATGCCAAGAAACACACAACACATTTATTGTCCCGGTCAACAAATCGTTTAGGTCATCCTGAACCTATTACAGCCTAATGCAGAGGGAAAGACCCCCACACTACACCAACACCAGCAGCAGCAGCAGCAGCACTACCTCATCTCAAACCACGAGTGGAGAGAGTTGAAAACATGGCCCGGGGCCCCCGCTGCTCCACCGCCTTTTGTCGGGCCCCAGTTTCTATTCAGACTTTGTTTTTTTCTGGAGCTCCACGACTTTTCTGTGCGCTGCTGCTGCTTGGGAGGTTGGGTGGTTGGGAGGGACCGAGAGTGTGGCTGAGGCTCGGATAGTTTGGTGTCATGAGGTTTTTCACCGCTTTGGGCCCACACAAGATGCGCAGAGTTTTCACACGACCAAAAATGTGTACATTTAGAGTGAAAACGCACGCAGTGTTTGCCTCCATACAATAACTTCTATCCTAACAGGTCGAAGGTCACTTTGTTGTCTCATAAAAGAACAGAAAGCTGAGAATGTATCAAAGTTCTATAGTTTAGAAATAATAATAAAACTCATATGTTTTTGTTCTTATTTGTTGGCAAGCAGCTCCAGTAAATAGAGCGTTATATTCCTTTTTTATTATTATTGTTATTTTTATGACCGTGAAGCATCACGGTCACTTAGACTATCATTATAGTAGATGATGGAGCGCGACCACATCCTCTGTTGGACTGAAAACATCTACTTAAGGGCACTGAGACAAAAGGATGACGTTTCAGATTTGCTTTCATGAGTAAAGAAAGTTTTCATTTGAATTGAAACCAAAGGAACTGAGCATAATAAAAGCCTGGAGGACAGACTGCAGCCCATCTGCGTCGAGCCTAGCCTCTGCAGGGCTCAAACACGAGGTCAGCCCACAGGGAACCACCAGACGGGTGGGAGGGTGGTGGAGGGTGAGGACCCCCCCCACCACCACCACCCCACACACACACTTTCAGTCATTTTCCCACAAACACAACGGCCCTTTGATTGGTTTGTTTCGCGTCAAATCGTTGTTTTCTTTCTTTTTTTGTGCACCCCCTGCAGAAGGCGCACTTGCAGCGCACAGAACAGGCAGCGCTTCGCAGAGCCTGCGCGCGCAGAGGAGCTGCGGATGATGGTGTCCCAACTCCTGCTTGGCTTTCTTTGTGCGGAGAGCAGCACAATTTGTTAATTTCGTTCCATCAAGTCGAACTGGCTCATTCAGATTTGTCTGATCAAGGTTGAATCCAAACCATTCCAAGATCTGTTTCTGTATAAAACCTGAGTGAACCCTTCATTTTCAGTCAACAATGTTTCAGTGACTGGACAGTCTGGATTGACGTGTTTTTGTGCACGTGATGAGCCGGCGTGATTCATTATACGGGGACTGTGTGAGTTTAAATAAATAATGAACAAAATTTAAAAAGTAAATAATAATAATAATAATGTTTGTCATTAACATTATTATTGTTATTGGTATTGTTGTTGTAGTAATTTTATTATTATTATTATTATTATTATTATTATTATTATTATTATTATTATTATTATTATTATTATTATTATTATTATTATAAGGAAACTGGTTATGTCTTTTTCCTCATTGAAGCTGACACTAAGACTAATCAAAAAAGCTTCAAGAAGTGTCAAAGCTGCCACATTATATTAATGAATTAAGAAAATAATGAATTTATTTATTTATTTGTGCATGCAATGCATGCACAAATAAATGCATTTGTTTATTTAATTCATGCATTTATTTGTATGTTGGAAATTTTTCAAATATATTTAAAAAAGCATTAAACATTTTAAAGAAAGACTAAAGTATTAGCATAAAATATTTTAAATAAATGTTAATTAATATATTAATTACTTAAATTTATTATTATTATTTAACAATTATAATAATTATTTAATTGATAAATCAACTGATATTTATTATTATTATTATTATTATTATTATTATTGTTTATTATTATTATTATTATTATTATTATTATTGTTGTTGTTGTTGTTGTTGTTGTTGTTGTTTAATTTAAGTTAGGTTTTACTAATTGGCTTCTTTATGTATGCAAATGTTTTTGTGCCCTGGAACAATTTTTGTTGTGACTTGGAGCTATATAAATTAACTGAATTGAATATA
>JBBPBX010046761.1:16111-26451 GCA_038048925.1 Garcialebias charrua | reverse complement strand
CATCTTAACTTTCGCTCATGGACCAACGTCCTCACCTGTGTTCGTGGTTCCCCATGACCAAAGGGGGGTGATGTTAGTTCATGCCCATGATCTCCCGTCCGCAGGACACAAAGGAGATAAAGCCACGCTGACGGCATTAAAACAAATTGCCTATTGGCCTGGAATGAAAAAGGATGTCAAGGACTACATTGAAGGGTGCGTGGTCTGTGGCCAGTTTCAGCCAACCAGACCACTTCACAGAGCACCACTGCAAAGCAGAGGCATTGCATTCCCATGGTCTGACCTCCAGATCGACTGGGTTGGACCACTCACTAAGAGCTCTAGAGGAAATAAATATTTTCTCACGGTAACCTGTGCATTCACCAAATGGGTAGAATGCCTACCAGCTCCTAACGACACAGCACAAACCACTGCTATGTTGTTAATGAATCATATATTCTCAAGGTTTGGACTTCCCCTTCGGGTGAACTCAGACCAAGGTACACACTTCACAGGTGAAGTGATGAAAGAACTGTGGAAGACGCTAGGCGTCAAGGCTAACTTTCATGTCGGCTACCACCCACAGGCTTCAGGCCAAGTAGAGAGAGCAAACAGAACTGTGGTGAGTATTTTGAAGAAATACGTGGCTGCAAACCACAAGGACTGGGATGTGAAACTCCCTCTGGTCCTCATGGCCATAAGAGCCACTCCACACACATCAACTGGCATCTCTCCCTTCGAGATGATGACCGGTCGACAAATGACTCTCCCTCTACACCTGTTGTACCAACCAGGCGACGCCGCCATGGCGACAGCCTACACTACACAACAATACATGAAAGATTTGAATGTACACCTCAGAAACACTTTTGCTTTCGCCCAGAAAAACCTGGAAAAATCTGCTGAAGGACGCAAGGCGTACTACGACCAGAAGGCCTCTCACAATGAACTCCAGGTGGGAGACAGAGTCTGGTACTATACGTTCGCTCCAGCAACCGGGAAAGGAGGGTCCGAGACCGGAACTCTCGCCCGTAAATTAATGCCCAGGTGGACTGGACCTCATCTGATAACAGACAAAGTGTCCTCAGTCGTCTACGAAATCAAAATCAGCAAAGGCCGCAAAGAGCCAATTGCTAAATGGGTACATCGAAATCAGATCAAACCTTACAAGGCGTTCAATGACTCCACAAAAGACAAAGATCTCACAAACACACCGACTTCATGGGATAATAAGGTCGTCCAAACACAAGTTAGTAAATAAACTAATCAGGTTTAAACTACCGTACTTTCCCACCCTATAAGTCGCATTGTCCAATTTGAACTTAGAAACGCTAAGCCTAAAACACACAACAAAAAACTAACCTTAACAACCGTTAAATCCACGAGATTTAATTTGACCTCAGTCATAAAGTTGAGACCTGTTTTTCTTGTGTATTACACTTTGGAATCTGACGACAAGAGTGTGTTGAAGCAGTGAAACGTTGTTTCCTTGTTGTTTAGTCATTATTGTTGTCATAAGTTGAGATATTGTTTGGTTCTGAACACTCCCAGCCAAAAAGGTTTTGTATTAACATTGGTTAATGAATGATATGGATTTAACTATGCCAACATGCAGTTCGTTTTGTTAAATCTCAGTCGTTGAAGAGCCAATGTAGTTTAAAGTTGCTCAAGGTACAATAAACTACACTGGTCTCATAATTTCTAAATTGAACCGATTCGATCGTTTCTATTCTAGATTATCTATTCATTTTGATGAGTCTCGCCATAGACTTCAAAATTTATTAGGAATACCAAATCCTACGTCGTTCGTCTAAAAGACAACAGACATTTAGATCAAACTATATTTCATTTTTCTATTTTAGTTTAACCTAAACTAAGTAATGAATGGAGGAATAGTTTGGAATTAGAGGCCTTCGTTACAGAAGCCCTCCAAAATTTTATAGGTACAAAGATCCCTATATCTAATTTTACAGAATTGATCCACCCCTTAATTGGTAATTGTAGCTGATCTAAACCATGATAGCTTACATACCAGGTGCATATAGGTAGGGCCTAATGTAAAATCCCAATCATAAGCCCACCTAAAAACCACATAATTGCATGACACATAGAACCAGAGTGGCACTGACTGGAAACCAACCAGCCAACAACCTTCGATGTGGGGACCTGCAGCTCCAACGCTTGGTCTTCAACCTCCATCCAAGGGTCGCCTCCTCTGCGTCAATCGAGGGATCCCCTCTACATGCTGATTATGAAAACAATTGTTGCTGATCAATCAACAAAACTAACCGTTGTGGAATTACTGCTGTGGAATTACCGCTGTGGATTATAAGACTTTGTTTTCCAAGAGTTAACAGACTTTGTTTTCCAAAGGATTAGAAGCTTTTCGCAATGGGATTACCTCCGAACAGTATGGAATTTCCAAAAACTTTATGGGATTATAATTTTTGATTTTTCTTTTCCACTTGCTGGATTACTTCAAGATCAAAGACAGTTCAAGGTTTCCTTTCGTGTTGGACCCCATCCCCAAGGACTGGCGATGGCTTCCAAAAGGGGGGAGATGTAGTGGACCTACCCAGGGTCAAACTAAGGTTTTTGAACTGTCCAGTGATGACCTTTACTGACCTCTCAGTAAAGCAAGACATTTACTACAAAATCATTCCATTAGTTGTAATCTTAGAACATAGTCACCAAAAGAGACTATTTCTATCTTTGATTTTATTCTAATGTGATCAAAAGAATAACTTTTGTCATTTTCATGATGTGTGCTTTTAAGCTGTGTTATTCTGTAAGAGTATTACTGTGTTCACTGCTGTGTTAAAGGTGAAGTCTCGGGTCACAGAGACCGGACGGTTTTGTTTAGAAAGTCAGAAGACAGTAATCCGTTGTTTTTCATGAAAGGGCTCCAGCTTGCTGTGTCTTTTCCTAAACAAATCTCTCTCTGCTGCTGGCTGTAACCTTGGGTCTGATAAGGCAAGTGAACTCCTCTCTAAGTCTCTTTTTAAGTTCTAACTGGGCGGAAACGCTTCAGAGTTTGCTGGGAGCTTCGAAAGAGATGTGAACCTTCCCAAAGGGCTGTGGTACGCTTGGTCAAGAGCTAACGACCTTCGTCATCCAGCTGGGACTGATAACTTGCTGTTATGAGTCCACTTCGAATGAGCGTAAGCTCAAACTTTGTTATTCCTTCCTGGAATAAGTTTATCTTGAAGTCAGAGGCCAGGAGCTGACATATTCTCTGATGACCAAGCGGGAACCAGGAGACGTTGAAACGTAAACTAGAACCAGTTTTGGACGTGCTGGGACTAAAGGACTCTGTGCATCTGAAGGCTGGTGTCATTTCTTTATCAGACTCGTCGTCGAAAGGTAAAGAGCTGTTTACAAAACGTACCTGGATTTTAGCAGAAGTCGGATGGAAGTGTCACTTTTGGTATCATGCTCAAGATAATTTCCTTTAAACCATCTCCCATCTTCCTCCTATCTTTTTCTCTCAATCTAAGCTGGAAACTATTTTAAGCTGAAGAGCCCACAGACTAAATATGTTAACATCCAGTATTGAAGTCTGTTGTGTTAAATTTAAGTGTGCTGACGTATTTAAATTGAAAGAAAGTGAAATCATGTCAATCAAGTGTAATGGTGTTAATTTAGTTGATTCATTTTAAATAAATGATAGTGTCTCTTTGACATATCAAGCTAAGTTAACGTGTCCATTGTCACTCTATAGCTCTGTTTATTTATCCATCATAAAGATCACAGAAATATTGGGTAAACTGAAAAAGAAAAGAATCCGTGAAATTACTATTCAATCTGAATAAGTAAATTAATTAAGGTAAAGAGGTCAGTATTAATACTGACCCCTGTTAAAATCCTTTAGTTACATCTGGGTGACACTATATGTGTTTAAGGACACAATACAGTATACTATCTCCCTCATGTTCTCTTCAGGAGCATAAAACGATGTGCAGAAAAGAATCCTGAAGTGCCCACCAGTACAGTCCTCCTTACTGGTGGGCATTCTCGTTTCCCCTAAATGGACAATTAGCAATGAAATGGCCAGGTCTACCACAATACATACAAAGCTTGGAAGTGATACGTCTTTGTCTCTCCTCAGGGGTTAAACGAGTTCGTCCGATCTGCATTGGTTCAGATTCAGGCAGGACAGAATACTTCTCTACTGGAGGTTTAGGGGACGGACCGGCAGCGGGTGCCTCTTGGTTTTTGTAGTTCGCTGACGGACTTTTGTAGGCGCGGGGCTCACCTGGTGTCGTGAACCCGGAAGTGAAGCGGTTGTGGGAAGTGTAGTCCCGCTCTCTTCTTCGTTCCCGGAAGCGCTCGTCTATCGAGACAGCCAGCTCGATCAGCTCGTCAAATCCCTCTGGTTCGTCTCTCGTGGCAATTTGGTCCTTCAAAGGGTCAGAAAGAGAATTTAGGAAAGTACCTTGCAGTGCTGTGTCGGGCCACCCGGTTTGTGCTGCGATGATGCGAAACTCGAGGGCGTATTCAGCCACTGGTCGCCGGCCCTGACGTAGCCCCAGGAGTCGCTTTACGGCGTTGGGCATCTGCAAGGGACGGTCAAAAATTCGGCGAAACTCTCCTAACAAGGTATCAAATGAAACGTAATCCAAGTCGTGGAATTGTAGGAAAGAATCAACCCAACGAAGTGCGTCACCTTTCAGCTGGTTGGTGAAATATGTTATCTTGGCGATGTCGGTTGAATATAACTGTGGTGCTCCCTTGAAGGCGAGTTTAATTTGCAACAAAAACCCTCCACACAGGCTAGGGTCGCCAGAAAAATATTCTGATGGTTTGGTAATTACCTGTTGGTTCGAGGCAGAGTCCTTAGGTTCCGTCTTGGACACTGGAGGGGTTTTAGAAGCTGGGGAAGGTGAGAGTTTTTGGTTAAGAGAAAACACCATACCTCCCAGTTCTCTCATATTGTCCTGAGCCTCCTGTTGTTGTGTAAGAACCCGACGTAGCATTCCTTCGAGTTGGTTGACGCGGTCCATCTCGGATGAGGAGGCAGTCTGTTGATTTCTGGTCTCGTTCTGGGCGTTGTCTGGCTGAAGCATTTCTGTCACGACTCGGGGAACCCAGAGTAGTACGAGACCAGAAAGGACAAGATACAGTTAGCAGGAATAGTGATGTTTTATTATTTACAGTGCAATTATTTACAGTGGTTCATCTCTTGGAGATCCTGGGGAAGAGAGAGTTGGATCAGTGGAGTCCACTTGCAGCGTTCGTATTGTGATTATTTGTGTCTCCTTACAGATGAGGTGCTGAGTGTGGGTGAGATCCACCAGAGATCACCAGAGACAGAATCCAGGGGAATAGTCGGTACAGGTTTGATGGGCGTGTGGCTGGAAGGCAAGGCACGGAGGACTGGAACCTGGACCACGGGAACTCGGAACCAAACAGGAGTCGAGGAGACAGGATGACTGTAGGCACAAGAAAGGAGGTAAGTTTCTCTCGTACTGAAACACAACACTGGCTGAAAGCATAAATACCATAAACAGGAATCAATGCTTCAGCGATGAGTCACACTAGACTGCAGCCTTATATAGTGGAAGGTCCTCATCAGAAGGATGGCCGCCAGGTGGTGGAAATCAGCGGCCAATCAGGAGGTAGTGCTGCAGGTAGTGGAATTCATCACACCTTCTACAGGTGTGCAGTGGAGAGCATCCTGTGCTCCAGCATGGCATGGAGGCTGCAGAGCTGCAGAAAGAAAAGCTTTACAGAGAGTGGTGAAGGTTGCACAGAAGTCTGTTGGAGTCACACTGACATCTACACCTCCAGATGCAGGAAGAGAAATGAGAGACTAATTTTTCCTCTCTAAGGAGAGGTGGTGCCCACACACGAGGTTATTTATTAGGCAGCACGGTGGCACAACTGGTAGAGCTGCTGCCTCTTAGCGAGAAGGTCCAAGGTTCAAATCCCGGTCCAGGGGCCTTTCTGGGTGGAGTTTGCATGTTCTCTCCGTGCATGGGTGGGTTTTCTCCGGGTGCTCCGGTTTCCTCCCACAGTCCAAAAACATGCATGTCAGGCTGATTGGTAACTCTAAAATTGACCCTGGGTGTGAGTGAGACAGGTCCCTCTTGTAAATGAGTCCCCGTGGCTCAACGAGGCTAGCCTGTATAAATAAAGGTTGAATGAAAAAATAATAATTTGCATATTACATGCATAATTTATGAGCTTAACTCATAACTGATAATTAACAATATATATTTACTGCCCCATATCCTCTTCACATATATCTCCTCTTTGCCTTTTCCTGGCAGCTGCATTTCTAAGTGCAGTTGTTGTTCAACATGTGCTGTACCTCTGATGATCTCATTCCTGATCTTATCCATCCTTGTCACGCCCAAGGAAAATTTCAACATCTTCATTTCTACTAATTCCAGTTCTTTCTCCAGTCTTTTTGTCAATGTCCCTATCTCCAGACCATACAACATAGCTGGTCTCACCACTGTCTTGTAAACATTTCCTTGACCTTTGCTGACACCTATTTGTCACAAATTACTCCTGAAACCTTTCTCCATCCACTCCATCCTGTTTGGACTCTTTTTCCTTGAGAGAGTCTTCGGATGACTAAAACCCAACCGAACTAAACCACAAAAGTTTGTGGTGGTATTTTACCAGCGGATTTGGATGTTGTCAATCCATACAATGGGCACTATCAACTGTTATCATGACCATATGTAGCGGCAAAACTGTCACAATCTACCTCCTAGCATGTTTAAAAGAACGTTATCAGCATTACAATCACTGTGAGTAGGCAGCGTGTTTCTGTAAACCCGGAAGTGTTGTGTTTTTGTTTTTTTCAGCTTATGTAACCGTTTTCCTAAACCTAACCTTAAACCTGACCAAGAGGACCAACCCTAAACCTAACCCCCTTACCCTTGTGCCTAAACCTAACCAAGACCCCAAGGCCCTGTTTACACGGCGCGTATTTTGAGTGGAACTGCTCCTTTCTCTCTGCGTCTTTGCTTATCGTTGACACGAGTTCACTGGCCCCCCTCTTTGCATCCGATGCTTTTCTGATCCACCGCTCAGGGTGGATCTTTTTCGCTTACCCCCCGTTGATAGTGTAAACATCTCCCACTGAGCTTTTGTTTCAACACATGCGCGCAGCTCGCACGCGCAGACAGTCAGGGCAGGCGGACATTTCACGTGTCACGCTGCAAAATATAACAGTTTAACAATAATAAACAGTATTTATGTTAGCGTGGGAGATGTTTAAATTTATCTGAACTACAGTATCAGCTGTAAGTCATGTTTATCATGGAGGAAAGTCCGACATCGACTCGGTTCTGGTCCACAGTCCACTCAGCGTCTGGTGTGCAGCTTGTTAGATGAAGCGGGTCCCACTTGGTGTCAAATCTGTCGACTATTATCCAAAATCCAGCTTTAACTTGTTGTTAAGTTGTTGTTAGCTCAACGTTTAGCCCAGAAGAACGCAGCAGTCAGGCAGCCCGCATGCACAGTGGGTGAAGGTTCAGTAGCACGCTGCGCAATGGGTGAAAGGGGGGGCATGAGGGAGGGGGGAGATTCGAGCGGATCTGTGTCAACGCAAAACTTTTCATCTAATTAACATACCCAAAACCTCAGTTTCCCCCCCACAGTGTCCGTGTAAACAGGGCCTAAATCTAACCCAAGACCATTTACTCTAAACCTAACCATGTAGCTAAAGATGGAGCCTGCTGTCATCGCTTGTAACGGTGACAACGTACCTTTAAACCTCCTAGGAAGTACAGGAGGGGCAATCTGACCGCCACGTAGAGCTGTCATCGGGCCGGAAATCCACGGCCCTACCCTACCCGAGCCCTTAGTTTAATTACCCAAGCCCGAGGGAGCCCGCTGATTTCCTAGAAATCACCGCCCGACCCGACCCTACCCGATTAAAAAAAAAACAACAACAACAAAAAAAAAACACTACGTTTATTTATTAAGCTTTTACTGCGTTCTCCCACTCAGCAAAAGAACTTGATGTTGTTCTTCTTTGTTTTGATGGAGGAGGAGGAGGTGTGAGCGCGCTGCTCGCAGTTTGCTGTTGAAGCTTCAGGAATGTCAGGAATGCGGCAACTTGTTCCGCCGCAGAGAGCAGTGTGCGGACGTGAGCGTGCACCTGACGCACGTCAGCTGGTGACATAATTTTGAGCTCGTTAAAGTTAGGCCACAGAAATAATGCAACTCTGTGCAAGTCGTGGATAATAATTTTGCGCTCCAGCACTTCTGCATGACATGTCGCGCAGAAACACCTGCTGCGGAGAGTCTGTGAGGACTGGCAGTGTTGCTTCAGTTTCTCATTCCAGAGACAAACCAGGTTGGTGGGATATTTGTCACCCTCCAGTTCTCTCTGTGCACGGTAAAATGGTTCGAGAAATGTCACTAAAAAGTCCAGCATGTCGGGGGAGACGCTGTCAGGCGCGCGCTGCGCGCCTGCTCTCTGGCTGCCAATTTAGTGGCTGCGCTCAGTGCGCTGCGGTTTTCACCATCTAAATTCACTCTATTAATTATTTCCTCATCAATAAACTTACTGCCTTATATTCTTTACAAGCAGATTAAAACAATTTTATATTGTGTGCATTTTTATTTAGTTTTGTTTGTGCTGTATGATTAAAAAAAAACACATCAAAGCCCGAGCCCGACCCGCGGCCCGCCAATCAAACGCAAAAATATGGCCCTACCCTACCCGAAGTCGGGTAGGGCTCGGGTAGGGTCGGGCTCGGGCAAAGAAACGACACCTCTACGCCACGTATGTTTGATAACATCCAAAGCGGGTGGTTTTACTGGACTCAAATGGCTACATTTATTTTAATTTGCTTATAAAAAATGATCAAACATTAATAATTTTATATACTAAATGTCACTGTTGGTGTTTTACTGGACTCTAATGGCTACATTTATTTTAATTTGCTTATAGAAAATGATCAAACATTAATAATTTTATATACTAAATGTCACTGTTGGTGTTTTACTATTTCTTAACACCTTATTGATTTGTAGAATGAAAACAAAGCCTCTTGCAAGTAGAAATGCAGAAATGTTTTAATCTAACTTATTTTCATTTCTATAATTTACATATTATTTATTTATTTATATATATATTTGTTTGTTCTTTGTTGTTTTAGTGAGTCAAATTGGTTCTTCTTATCCTGAGCATTTAATTGTTCTGTTGCCCTTGTTTTAATCTGTATTTGATTAAAAAATAAACACTATTTGAACTTGGAACATTTTTTTTCATTTTTGAGAAATAGCCCCCCCGGTGGACATTTCGGGAGCCGCCACTGGTTTTGACCAAACACTGTCGCTGTCCATCTGTTCATCTCCTGGAGGAATGGAAGGTCAGTTTGAACAAAAAGGGTTCTTATGTTATTTTATCTTCATGAGAACAAAAGAGAGTAATAATCCTTTTCGATAAGGCAAGATCAACGTTACAATTTCCGAAGTTTTAGAAACGCTGAGGTCAGTTGAACAAAAGCTCATTAAAATAGTCTGTCTGTTTCATGGAAAATGAGTTCATATTGCAGTGAAGTTAACACAGTGACAGTTTCTTGTTACATTAGTGTCAAACTCAAACTTGTGAGCGAAGACAATATTTGAAAAACAATATCTGTTCATTCCAAAGGGAATAGATTCATCTTGTTTGTGACAGTTTCATAACACAAAACACAAAAACAATGATTGTTTAAGATGAGGCTAACGCTTTTTCTTGTTTGAGCTGAGGTGAAGTGTTTCTGAGGCGAGGTGTTCCCCTACATATGGATTCAGTTAGAGAGGACATGGAGGTAGTTGGAGTGAGGACAGAGGATGCAGAGGACAGAGATGGAGGAGGATGTGGCAATTCCTGAAGAGTTAAAAGCAGAAAAAAGAAGGTATAAAGTTTAGAACAAAAATGTTTGAATGTAATAGCTGGATTATTTACACATTTAACATTATCAATCAAAGTTTGATTTGCTCATTGTCTGCTGCCTTCATACATCTCCTCCTACATGTCTCTGCGTGAGTGCAGCTACAGCGTGCACTCTCAGGACATGATTACCTGCAGTGTTCCATCAGTGAGGACTGAACTTGTCAAAAGGGTCTTCTCCTACTCTGCTCCTGCTTCCTGGAGTATCTTACAAAAAGATCTGAAGATCTCGACCTTGACCTCTCTAAATGGCTTTAACGAATCTGTTGGAATCCTGGCAAGAACCACTGCAGACATGTTCCTGTTTTTAGTTTTCTACATTTGTCTTATAATCTAGCTGTTCGGCTACCTGTACGACTCTTATGATTGTCTATTGTTGTCACTGTTGTCATCATTCTTTGTTTGCAGGTCTCTCTTGCAAAGAGTCCTCGAGGCTCAATGGGATTAACCTGCCCAA
>JBBPBX010046761.1:0-12699 GCA_038048925.1 Garcialebias charrua | reverse complement strand
GTGCTCTTACTGACTGCGCCACATGAGAGCTATGACATTAGCTGGAGGAAGTCTGTGTAAAGTCTGGCTTACCGAAGTCTGCGATACCGCGGCAAATTAAACTTAAATTAATTCATGGTTTAAGTTGATTTCAGTTTGAGATCTTCATATTAATATTGTAGTGTTAGAAAACGGCATTGATAACAAATTGATTTTCATTTAAATACTTTAATCCGTTAGTCATTATTACATTTAAAATTATAATTCGACTTCAAACAGAACCTATTGTCAAAAACAATTGTGGTGCGTTACTTTTTTAAACTCTAAACATTTCCTAAATAACGAAATATGAAGTTATTTGTGGAGTAATGCTGTCTGGATGACAGCAGACGGACCGCTCGTAAAATATACGACAGGTCCGGACCACACGTAGATTTTGTTCGTATCTGAAAAAAATCGTAGGATACGTAAACATTGTTGAATGCCACATATGCTCCTAAATCACTCGTAAGCACAGTTTAAGCACAAATCTGTGCGTACGAACGGTTCTTGAATGAGGCCTGTGAAAATATTTTTCTAAACAAAACTTTTTTTTTTTTAAAACCTCAACTTAATAGATTTAAATGGACTCAAAGAGGTGTGAAATTTAGCAGCTTGTTTTGTTCAGGTCCAAGATCATTTTTTTACGTCCTGAAACTACAACAATGGAGATTTATGTACCAAATAATTTTTTCTTGCTTTATCCTGATCTTCACGTTAAAAATGTATTGTGTGCTGAAATGTTTAATAATTGACAGAAAGTTGAACATTTTGTCCATAAACAGGTGCAATACATGAAAGATGTAATCCATGGAGCATTAACCAATGAGACTCCCTCTGGACTGTCCATCTGGGCACCCGTAGTTCACACAATAGATCAGAGCTTCAGTTTATTTATTAGGCATTATCCAACGACACTTTTTACTATAACTTGTAACAAAGCGTTGTAAGAGTTCTCAAAGCCAGTTGTGGTGAATACTACTTTTTGAAATACGTGGTCCAAGAACAGTGTTAATAACTGCTAAGAAATAAACTAATATTTTCTGTTGTTTACATGAAGCATGACAACTGACTGATTATTTTACTGCGTTTCATCCAGAGCTGGTCTTGTTGGACAACGTGATTTTTGTTGTGTTGTGAGATCAACCTTCAGCCAATTTAAGAATGTGTTTCTGTGATTTCATGCACCTTTAAAGGTTCCGCCAAGATATTCTGAACATTTTCATTAGCCGCCAAGATATTCTGAACATTTTCATTAGAATCCTTTGGCCGATGATAAAAAACAACTATAAACTGAAGAAAAAAAGGATTGTTTTAAAAAGTATCTGAAGTAGTTTAAGTGTAATTAAGAATGTTCCGGAAATTAATTTACGGTTGGGTTTGAGAAAAAGTGGGCGTTATGCAAAACGTGACATGGCTTGTAAAATACGAAACAACTTTTCCAAAGAGATCATTCTTAATACTAATTAATAACAAGAAGGCTAATAATCAAGCTAATATGCAAAATGTCAACAAGAGTGTGTGTTAAGAATGTTACAACAGAGCATTAGTCACTCAGAAATACACTGGAAGTTTTTTTTGCTCCCCAGTTTAACGGATCAAGATGTTTAAAATAAAGTTTCAAGAATAAAAACATTTTATTTAAAGTAAAGGGCCAATCTGCGTTGGAGTAAAACTCATGATAGCCAAACACTAAGTTTATTATTCAGGAAAGGTTTAAAAGTAACAAATGTCTCAACGTTTCCAGAAAGAGTTTAGCCGGAGAACATTAATAATAACTTTATTTATAGTTGGGCCTGAGAGCACAGTTGGTCCACTTCTTGATTTTAGACTTGGAATTCTATTTTGACGTTTTTTTTTCTCTAATTTTTCCATTGAATCTGATTATAGTTTAAATGTTCTTCCTAACTCTTTTTCTTCTGAGTGACCTGAAGACCCTGTAATAACACACCGTTTAGACACCAGATGGGGTGCTGCTAAAAACATCTCAGCTAAACTCATTTTTACAGAATCTGGAACGTTCCGCCCACAGACGTCTAAAATCAAACTCAAACACCGTGGTGTGTTATTTCAGTTATTTAGTCCGGTAGTTAGATCGTTCTATTGGAATCTTACAAGTTGCTTTATTTTATTTATTTTTTGGTCTGGCAGCACGGTGGATCAGCAGGAAGGTCACTGGTTTAAATCCCAGCCCAGGACCTTTCTGGGTGGAGTTAGCATGTTCTCTTCGTGCATGTGTGTTTTTTCTCCAGGTACTCCAGTTTCCTCCCACAGACTAAAAACATGCATGTTAGACTGATTGGTAACTCTAAATTGTCCAAAGTGAGAGAGTGAATGGTTGTTTGTCTCATTTGTCTTCATGTGTCCCTGTGATGGACAGGAGACCTGTCCAGGGTGTCCCGCCACCTCTTGTAGTGACTGCTGGACATGGGCACCGGTGACCCCCCTGACACAAAAAGGAAAAAGTGGGTAAAGATAATGGATGGATGGATGGATGGATGGATGGATGGATGGATGGATTTTTTGTCTTACATAGATGAAGGCACCTAAAATAATTTTAGAAACAGCTGTCTGTGTAACGGGATGGACTTTGTGATAAAATGCGTGGGCCTCGGCCTCGCCAGCCCCCCTCATAGCTACGCCACTGTTTCCAGCAGAACTAGTCATTGTGTGTGTAAATGTGAGTCAGTGTGTCTGAGAACGGTTCCACTGACATATTTGTTTTGTAAGAAACACACGATCGTGTTTTGGTTGTTGTATGAACGAGCACGTTGAAGTCTCCCGGTCATGAACTCCAACTCTGAGTCTCTGCGTGTTAAATGAACGTCACTCTTCAGTGTGATACCAGTCTGTTCTAGTCCTTCTGCAAGGCTGTCCATGTTGTCCATAAAGCTTGACCTGCAGGTTGTGGTTCCATCACAGAGCTGAGCAGCTCCTCATCATGCGGCTGCTCAGACAGAGTTCTGACTCTTTGCAGAGTGAAGGTGAGAAAGACGAGCTGACGTGTCGGAGCCCCAGCAGCGTCAGGGCGGAGCTGCTGGGGTCTCACTTTGTGATCTTCAACACTGGCTGGTCTTCTCAGGGCTGATGAAGCTCTCCTGCTCCTTCTCTTCTGCGTTAACGTGGGCCTGCATTTCTCCGCTGCTCTTCTTGTTCTCCTGAGCAGCCATGTTGTTGATTTGTGTGCCCTGCAGGCGGTGCTGCCGCTCCTCACTGTGCCACATGCCGTAACCGAAGTAGATCAGAAACCCTGCACAGACGAAGTGATGAAGCGTGAGAGCAGAACACAACAGCTTCACATCTTCATGCATGAAACAAGTTAAAACCACCAGCTGCCACAGAGGGCTGCACCTCCACTGCTGTGACCTGCATGATGCTGGAAAAACCTGAAAATAACTGGGGGTGTGGAAGGTAAATGGTCTGTACTTATATAGCACGTTTCTATCTAATCGAGATACTTAAAACACTTTACAAGACAATCGGTGCCTCGTTTGGCCATTCATGCAGCTCTCTACTACATCTACATGCCACAAGATCACAAGGGAACTTGATGGCTCAATAGGGCCAACCTCCTCCTTCTTCTTTTGAATTTTCACTCTTCAGGGGTTGCCACGGTGACTCATTCTGCTCCATCTCTGTCCTCTGCATCCTCTGTCCTCATTCCAACCTTCATGTCCTCTCTAACTGCATCCATATATCTCCTCTTTGTCTTTTCCCTGGCAGGTGCATTTCTAACATCCTTCTACCAATATACCCACTGTCCCTCCTCTGGACATGTCCAAACATCTCAGTCTGGTCTCCCTAACTTTATCTCCTAGTTGTTCAACATGTGCTGTACCTCTGATGATCTCATTCCTGATCTTATCCATCCTTGTCACTCCTAAGGAGAACCTCATCATCTTCATTTCTGACACTTCCAGTTCTGTCTCCTGTCTTTTTTGTCCATGTCTCTGTCTCCAGACCATACAACATAACTGGTCTCACCACTGTCTTGTTAATTTTTCTTTTGACCTTTGCTGGCATTCTTTTGTCAAAAGTCACTCCTGACACTGTTCTCCATCCACTCCATCCTGCCTGGACTCTCTTCTTCCAACGGGTCTGAGTCTTTGGCTCCTACTAAACAGACAGGCAGGGGACCGAGCCTGGCTCCACATCTATAATCTATAGAATTACAAGAAACCTGACAATCACTGCCCCAGAGAGCAACCATTGTGATATGACCCTCTGTAACATGTATCAGACATGGCTGAAGGTCTTCAAAAGGTGTGCAGCAGCTCATGTACGGTAGATGTTTGAAGAAGAACTCACCTGCTGCCATCCACACTGAGAAACGGATCCAGGTGTCTCCACTCAGCTGAACCATGAGGTAAATATTAACAAAAACACTCAGAATAGGCAGAAAAGGAAGGAGGGGTACCTGTGATGACAATAACCACACAAGCCATTAAGTTTAATGAGTTGAGCTACAAGTACGGCAAGCAGTTTGTGTATTTATTCTATTTGAAGTGTTCATTTTGGCCCTTCAGTTCACTTCACTGTAGGGGTGGGCGATATGGCTCAAAAATTATATTGTGATATTTCAGAGCATTATAACGATAACGATAAATTTCGTGATATAACCAAAAAAATAATTTTTATTTATTTGACAAAATTAACTTAACATGTTGCTTTGCAGTATTATGTATATAAAATAAAAAAAAAAAAACAAGGGGTAATTTTACTGAAATTACTTTATTTAGTAAAGTATTCAGTCTCCAAGTATAAAAATAAAAATGATCTGTTATTTAGATTGAAAAAGTCTTTATCTATTCATGCAGGAATTATTCATTTTTTAAAAACTGATCTGTCTCTGCACACCCTGATGCATGCTCAATAATCCAGGTAGAAAAATCTAAAAAAGCTAAGTCTGGTCCTCTGGACATGCCAGGGGTGAGGAAGGGGAGCGGGGGAGGCATTTGAGCTCTCTCTACCTGGAGTTTAAGCAGGGGGACAGAAGCTGAGAGAGACGTGAGTTGTTTGTTTTTAGCAATTTAGCTAGCTAGCATTGCACGTAGACTGGTGGAGGGAGGTGCGTAGTTCAGTTTGTTGGTTTGAAGCGCTCGTTTGTTAAAGGGGGCGGGGCGCCCTGACGTATTACGTCATGAAATTAGCATATCATGATATAACTTTTTTGCCCGGGCAAGCTTTTTATACCGGTAAAACTGGGAACAATATGATATGGCCCAGCTCTACTTCACTGCATTAGTTGTACTTTAGGTTGCGGTAGATCAGTAAACACTCTACTAGTTACACTTTATGCTAACTAGTTGGAGCAGAAGTTATACTAGTCAACCACTTGTTGACTAGTGACTGTCAAATATGTGCAGTGACACACACCTTAAAGTGTAACTCACCTCAAAATTAACTTTTTTTAGCTGATAAACTCCCTAAAATGTGTTTTAAATGTTTTTTAGCACTATGTCTGTGTTAATTTTCATGTATTTGTGCATATTTGCTTAAATCAGCAATATTTGGTCTAAAAACCTGTTTACAGTAGTCCTATGGGTTGAACAGATGTATTACACCTTAATTTTCTTATTGGTCAAATCTTTCATGTGTGACGTGTCTGCTCATGTCTGACATCACATCGTCTCCTGCCTGAGTATAAAAGAGGGTCAACCATAGCCACTCCCCTTGCAGAGATCGTCTCTGCACTCTTGCTTTCTGTCCGTGCACTGTCACACACTCTCTCGCGGTGCGACAGTCTGTACCATACAAGCACCGCTGATCGATATCATTTTCAGATTAGCAACTTATTTATTTTACGAATACTTTTCACTTCATCAAAATCTAATCAAAACTCCAGCGTTCTAAAAGTATGTGGTTGTATTGTTTTTTTTATTCTGTGAAGGACTGGCGATGTATGAATGCCAAGTTGGTCCAGGGGTAGGGAGCCGGTTTGGGACCCAAAGGACCCGGGTTTGATCCCCGGTCACGGAATACCTTGTGGTATTATTTTCATTTTTTTAAAGCCTTTTGTTTCGGATAGATCGGGTGAGAATAGATAAATACATCTACATACTAATTATTTGTTGTGGCTTGTTTTAAGTTGTTTATTACTAATGTAATTTTAAAATTCAAAAACAATGACGGTCTCTCATCCTGGCCACACCTCCTCGCTCACCCCCCACCCGCCTCCCCCTCCTTTAGGCGGTGTCTGTTGACACTCCCATTTTTTTTTGCATTTTTCAAATCTTGTGCTGGGGCGGAGCCATCTTCAGACGGTGAGGTGAGTTACACTTTAAAATTGAACAGGTCAACCATCCATCCATCTGTCCATCCATCTGTCCATCCATCCATCTATTTTCTTTACTCACTTTTCTTGTTTGAGTCACAGAGAACTGGTGTCCATATTCAGCAGTCACTGTGTGAGAGGCGAGGGACACCTGGACATGTCTCCAGTCCATCACAGGGACACATAGAGACAAACAAGACAAGAAACCATTCACTCTCTCACTCACACCTAGAGACAATTTAGAGTTACCAATCAGTCTAACATGCATGTTTTTGTCCTGTGAGGCGACAGCTGTAACCACTGAACCACTACTGGTAAACGTTTAAATGCTCACTAGTCAGCTAGTTGACAAATTGTCATCATTTCTAGTTAGCTAATACATTTGATGGGAGTGGTGGAGCAGAGATCAGAGAAGGTGGCCCTGTGATCGGAAGGTTGTTGGTTCGACTCCCGGGATAGACAACATCAAAATGTGGTTGTGAAAGGTGAAACACCCACACCTGCCTCCACCCTCATTTGTTCCACTCTGGGCCCCTGAGCAAGGCCCTTAANCTCTTGAAAATGAGTCCTGCTGACCCAGTGAGACGGCCTGTATAAATAAAGGGTAAATAAATTAAATAAAGTTAAAATATCTAGTAGTAAACTATAGTAAGGCCCAAAACATTTATTAGTTGATTTGTGTGACAAAATGTGTCACTCAACTCAAATACCAATGCCCCAAATGTCCAATTTATATATATATACAGGTAGTCCCCGACTTACGAGCGCTCTGACCTACGAGGTTCCGGACTTACGAGCTGGCGAATTTTTGGAAAAAACGCAAAAAATACAGAGTTTTTCTGTGTTTTTTCACCACAGTTCGTTAGCTAAACATGTGGACACACGTTTCCGATCATTTTTATGCACTCGTAAGCAGTTTTTCGATGAAAAACGAGTGTTTGTAGTCGCGCTAGCAAAACCGTTCCAACTTACGAGCGAAATTCCGGACTTACGAGACACGTGGCGGCCGTTCCGAATTACGAGATTTCCATGTTACGAGCAACTCGTTGTAACGGAACTCGCTCGTAAGTCGGGGACTACCTGTATATATATAATATATATATATACTTATATATATATATATACATATATATATATATATATATATATATATATATATATATATATATACATATATATATATATATATATACATATATATATATANACTAGTGATCCTATGGAATGTTGACTATGTAATCAGTAATCACAAATTTGCATACACCTGATTTAGCCTTACTACTTATCTACTAAAGTCTCAAATACTCCTGAAGCTTTGAGGTTACTAGTTCATTTATTGCACTAGTTGTCGAGTATAAATGTAATTTTATTCATATGATCATTTTTAATATGAGTAGTGGGGAACAAAGGACTCATGATGTCATGGATATGAATAAATACACAAACAGCTTGCCGTGTTAAAAAGTGAGTCCATAAGGCGTGACTGTGTGCTCCACGCACCATGAAGGACACCTTGGTGGTGGTCTGAGGCTGCCTGCAGACCATGATGATGCAGCCGCTGAACATGACCACACACACGGACAACAAGGCCAGGATCCACACCTCCAACCTGGAAATGGACTCCAGGTGGTATGTGGTGAAATAGCTGACAACACACACGAGCAGCACTGTGGATGGAGAGCACACACACATCACGTTACAGTCTGGAGTCAGGAAGTGAACAGACCCCCAGTGAGATGCAGTTTTCATACCCAGCAGGCTGATGGACATGTTGACCACGCTGGACGACTGCTCTGAAGGTAAGGCGGGGGGGTGCAGGGTGGTCTGCAGGGTGGAGCTGCCTGCTCTCAGCATGTTCAGGTGGGACTCTGACTCGGTCAGTTCAGACTCCTCGGAGGACAAAACGTCTCTCCCAGCTTTACTGGAGGTGTGAGCTCCATCTGGCTGATACCTGAGGACAGAGCCATGAAACATCTGTGCTGTGTTACATAAAAACACTGGAATGGCTACTGATGCTGCCACAAAGACGGAAAGGAAGGAAAAGGAACAGAAAAACATCAAAGAAGCTCCTCAGACCCGTGGACCTCCTAACTGGGCCTTTTTGTCAAACCAGCAAAGACATCCAAGAAACACAAAACAGGGAGAAGATCCCGTATGCTGCTGGAGCATCTGAGGAGCTGTACACTTCAAACATAACCTCAGACAGAGGCTGGTCCATCCCAGGGACAGAACCTCCAAACCCAAACTGCTGGTAGTGTCTGCAGGTCAGAGCAGTGAGTAGTGGAGGCTGCTCAATGGAGGGCGTCGCCCCACCACTCACACCACTCAGCATTATACACTGCAGACTTCAATAAAATGAAATAATAAAATAAAAGTATTTCAAAATATACTATATGTATATATTTTTTAAGTTGTGTAAGATAAGAATGTGTGTAAATAAATATATCGTCCAGGTTACCCTGGTTCTAATCTTTGTTTGGGGTCTTTATGGGTGGAGCTTGCATGTTCTCTCCGTGCATGCGTTGTATGTTGGACATAGAGGACAGGTGTCTGAGAGGGGGGGGGGGGTTGAAGGAAGACATTTACATCAAACAAGACAAAAACAACTTTCAACAGAGGAGGTGGTCTCAGAGTTCAACTTTTAAACCTACAATGCAGCTTTAGGTCTGATTCAGCTCTGATCCAGACCTTCATGCAGGTGACCCAAACGTCTCTCGGAACCAGGCAGACAAAGACTCTAACGAACCTCCACTGTGCGGGTGATGCAGTCCAACCTGCAGCTGAATCTAAGAATGAGGCATCTCATGCAGTTTATCAAACTTTGAATTCCACACAGATCTGTTGAATTATTAAAGCCCCCAGATGTCCAGAAGTCCAGATGTTTTAAACCACTTTTGGATTCACCATGTCCTGGATGACTGAGAGTCTACACCAGCTGCCATGGCTGCCATCTTGATAAGCCGACCACCCTGTGCTGAGGACATGTTGAACCACACACTGGGGTCTCCTCAGTCCAGAACACAAATAAATGGGTTGATTTTACTTCAGTAAACATACTCTGTCCTCTGTCCTCACTCTATCCCCTCTCCACACTCTGTCTTCTGTGTCCTCTGCCCGCATTCTGTCCTCTGTGTCCTCACCTCAACTGCTCTCTCTCAGGAAGGTCATTGTGTGTTACTAAATGTCTTGTGTAAGTTTGTTTGCTTTGGCAGCCAAAAGAACAACAACAATCAGCACTTCAAGATTTAAACTTGGATAGTTGAACTTTTTTCCATCCTATACATTTATTTACTTAAATTTTTTTTTTTTACATGTTGCAACAGCCTCTATTGTCGAGGCGGCTCATCGGAGCTGTGGCCGCAAGGTTGTTGGTGCCTGTCGTGGCGGCAACCCTCGAACCCGGTGGTGGACACCGGTGGTGAGGGATGCTGTCAGGCTGAAGAAGGAGTCCTATTGGGCCTTTTTGGCCTGTGGGACCCCGGAAGCAGCTGATAGGTACCGGCAGTCCAAGCGGCATGCAGCTCGGGTGGTTGCTGAGGCAAAAACTCGGGCGTGGGAGGAGTTCGGAGAGGCCATGGAGAATGACTTCCGTACGGCTTCGAGGCGATTCTGGTCCACCATCCGGCGTCTCAGGGGGGGAAAGCGGTACGCGACCAACACCATTTATGGTGGGGATGGCGTGCTGTTGACCTCAACTCGGGATGTTGTGAGTCGGTGGGCGGAGTACTTCGAAGACCTCCTCAATCCTACTGGCACGTCTTCCACTGAGGAAGCGGAGCCTGGGGACTTTGGGTCGGGCTCTCCAATCTCTGGTGCTGAGGTCACCGAGGTGGTTAAAAAGCTCCGCGGTGGCAGGGCTCCAGGGGTGGATGAGATTCGCCCTGAGTTCCTTAGGGCTCTGGATGTTGTGGGGTTGTGTTGGCTTACGCGACTCTGCAATATCGCGTGGACATCGGGGGCAGTTCCCTTGGATTGGCAGACTGGGGTGGTGGTTCCCCTATTCAAAAAGGGGGACCGTAGAGTGTGTTCCAACTATAGGGGGATCACACTCTTAAGCCTCCCTGGTAAGGTCTATTCAGGGGTTCTGGAGAGGAGGGTCCGTCGGATAGTCGAACCTCGGATTCAGGAGGAGCAGTGTGGTTTTCGTCCTGGTCGTGGAACACTGGACCAGCTCTACACCCTCAGCAGGGTCCTGGAGGGTGCGTGGGAGTTTGCCCAACCAGTTTACATGTGCTTTGTGGACTTGGAGAAGGCATTCGACCGCGTCCCTCGGGGGGTTCTGTGGGGGGTACTCCGGGAGTATGGGGTACCAGGCCCTTTGATATGGGCTGTTAGGTCCCTGTACGACCGGTGTCAGAGCTTGGTCCGCATTGCCGGCAGTAAGTCAGGCTCGTTTCCAGTGAGAGTTGGACTCCGCCAAGGTTGCCCTTTGTCACCGATTCTGTTCATAACTTTTATGGACAGAATTTCTAGGCGCAGCCAAGGTGTTGAGGGGATCCGTTTTGGTGGCCTTAGAATCGCTTCTCTGTTTTTTGCAGATGATGTGGTCCTATTGGCTTCATCAGGTCGTGATCTACAGCTTTCACTGGAGCGGTTTGCAGCCGAGTGTGATGCGGCCGGGATGAGGATCAGTTCCTCCAAATCCGAGGCCATGGTCTTGAGCCGGAAAAGGGTAGAGTGCCCTCTCCGGGTCGGGGAGGAGGTCCTGCCCCAAGTGGAGGAGTTTAAGTATCTCGGGTCTTGTTCACGAATGAGGGAAAACTGGAGCGTGAGATCGATAGGCGGATAGGTGCAGCGTCCGCAGTGAAGCGGGCGCTGTACCGGTCTGTCGTGGTGAAGAGAGAGCTGAGTCAAAAGGCAAAGCTCTCAATTTACAGATCGATCTACGTTCCCACCCTCATCTATGGTCATGAGCTTTGGGTTGTGACCGAAAGAACGAGATCTCGGATACAAGCGGCTGAAATGAGTTTTCTCCGCAGGGTGTCTGGACTCTCCCTTAGAGATAGGGTGAGAAGCTCAGTCATCCGGGAGGGACTCGGAGTAGAGCCGCTGCTTCTCCACATCGAGAGGAGCCAGTTGAGGTGGCTCGGGCATCTGGTTAGGATGCCTCCTGGACGCCTCCCTGGTGAGGTGTTCCGGGCATGTCCCACCGGGAGGAGACCCAGAGGAAGACCCAGGACACGCTGGAGGGACTATGTTTCTCGGCTGGCCTGGGAACGCCTTGGGATTCCCCCAGAGGAGCTGCTCCAAGTGGCTGGGGAGAGGGAAGTCTGGGCCTCCCTACTTTAGGCTGCTACCCCCGCGACCCAACCCCGGATAAGCGGAAGAAAATGGATGGATGGATGTTGCAACAGTTGCATATGGTTGTTTTAAATTGCTTTATAAATGAAGCAGTAGAACTAATAATTTGTTTTAACTATAAAAACAGGTTTGTTTCCATCCATTATCTTTACGTTTCATCCTTTTTGGGTCACGGGGGTCGCCGGTGCCCATATCCAGCAATCACTGTGTGAGGGGCGGGGGACACCCTGGACGGGTCTCCAGTCCATCACAGGGACACATAGAGACAAACGAGACAAACAACCATTCACTCTCTCACTCACACCTAGAGACAATTTAGAGTTACCAATCAGTCTAACATGCATGTTTTTGGTCTGTGGGAGGAAACTGGAGTACCTGAGAAAACCCACGCATGCACAGAGAGAACATGCAAACTCCACCCAGTATGGCCCCCTGAACCAGGATTTGAACCAGGGTAATCTGCTCGCTGAGAGGCAGCAGCTCTACCAGTTGCACCACTGTGCTGCCTACAGTTTTGTATACAACTATCTAATGGATATTATTGGAGGAAATGCAGCTAATATGGATGTACTCTTTCTGTTAGCTGATATATGCCGAGCCTCCATATCTGCTTTACTTTTTGCGATCTATTGTAACGAGAGCGAAGAGCTGGTGTTTATTAACACAGTATATCAAAACATGTTTCCATAAACAATAAGATAAATGTAATCCAGAAATATTCAGGTTCCTATCATTATTTAAAAAATGTGTCAAAACAAGCTTCTCGACTGAGTTTAATTTTTGTTCCTCAAATATCCATGGGCTGCTGGTCTGGCATGTTAAGGATGGCACAGAACACCTACCACATACCTGACAGTATGGTACTTAGCCACTCCCATTTTGTATTTCTGTTCCAGCTGTGAAAGCTCCCAAACCGCCAGCTGTAACCTCACATCTGTGAATAGTACCTCCACCTCCATCAAACTACTTTGGTTGCGAAATAGCTTACATCATCTGGTTTACAAAACAAGTGAGTTCTCAAACGGGTTTAAACCAGAGAAGGAGCACAGTGTGGCGACAGATCTGCTCTGTGTTCACAACGGGCGTGCTTCAACTCTTGGCTAGTA
>JBBPBX010046760.1:5993-26451 GCA_038048925.1 Garcialebias charrua | reverse complement strand
GCGGATTAGATTAGCTTCCCCTAATTTTCATAAGACATTTGTGCTTTTGAAATTGTGGACCTAAAAAAATTAATAAGCGTTTTAGAAATTGTGGAAATAATTTTTTAATTAGCGTTGCCCACCACTGCATCCACCCATTCATACACCGGTAGCGGCAGACTGCCATGCAAGGCGCTTTTTCATTCAACCTTTATTTAGTCAGGTAAATCTTTTGAACCTCATGGGCTCATTTCTACTTCCGGCACTCGGCAAGGCAGGTCGCATATCTTTCTGCTCTTCCCTCCCTAAGTTTTTCCTACTCCCTGCTTGCTTTTCGTCTCGTCTGCGACCCTTCAGCGCTCACTCGAACCAATATGGAATTAATCAATTGGGCTGTTTCTTCAATGGATAAGATTTTTTCCACGAAGCGGACCGTGCCAGGAGAAGCTGTCTGTCCCTCCGACACACACGCGGCTGGATACGTGCTGGACTCGTGGGGTCAGTGGCAGCCCATGTGTCTGTCCGTTCTGAGTGTGGAGGACGTGGAGGATTTGTGGATTATTGGATTATTGGTAGCAACTGCTCTGTTTTTTGGCGTAAGCGGAGTTGTTTGTTATCGGAAGCTGAGGGAGGCTTCGGCGGCTATCAGAGCGCTGTCGGCACTGCCTGATCAGCAAAATTCTCTGAACCGGGCCGTGAGCTCCTCATCCCAGCTGCTGTATGAGCTCAATCGCACGATTGGTGCAGTGGTGGACCACCGTGCACCTGCTGTCCGTTTTGGGACTTGTTTGCAGCCACCCCGGATCGATCAAGGGACAGGTGGAAGTTCATGAAGCGGGGCAGAGCAGAACCACATATTTGGATTTCTTTCGGCCGTGAAACAGCACCACAGACTGGGAGGCGGCAGTGGAAAAGAACACTGCGGTCTATTGGATAACAAACAAGAACATTATCTGGCTTCTGCACAAGTCCTTGAAAAGCAGGCTGTGGGAATCCATTCTCCTAGAGTGAGGAGCTGAAGACCCCCCCCCTCCCCCTCCCCAGAGATTTCTGTGAAGCTTCAGATAACACCCAGCTGCACATCTGCTGAACTCTGTGTTTGTCTGAAATTAATCATAGACTCAATCTCCTTGCCTGCCGTTCTCCTTTGTTATTGTAACTAAATGTGCTATTTGATATGGTTTTTACTGGATCACGCGGTGTCTTGAAGACAAAATGTGATTCATCTTTTTTAATATCAATGCTGTGAATCCCAGTGTTTCTGCCTGTTTTTCCTGCTTTTGACCTTCATCTGGGGACAGATTGGGCCTGGCCGCGCTATAAGTATATCATGTGTTGATAAACATATCGTGTGTTGATAAAACATATCGTGTGTTGATAAAACATGTCATGTGCTTTGTTTTGCTGCAGCTTTTTGCACTCATTTCTCTCTCCTGGATGCTGCAATTACATTTTTACGTTGTCATTGGTGAAAATTGATGCAATGTTAATAAACCTTCTTGATTCTTGATTCTTGATTCTCATTTACGAAAGCGACCTGCTAAAACTAAAGAACAATTTCCAGTCCTACCGGGAGCAACTCGGGGTTAAGTGTCTTGCCCAGGGACACAACGACACATGGTGTGGGGAACCGGGATTCGAACCTCCAACCTTCCGATCGGGGGATGACTGCAATTACCACTACGCCACGGCCGCCCGTTTGTCTGCAACAAACTTCCAGCTGATTCTCGTTTGTCTGCAACAAACTTCCAGCTGTGAAGATTTCTCTCTCCATCTCCTGCTGTATCACAAAGGATTTACGAGCAAACAGCTCAGTGGAAGTTGAGGGGTTTATTTTTATTTTTAATGCACTGGAAGCAACGTACGTTATTCCTTCACATAGATAAAGCTCCACACAGCTCCAGCATGAAACAAGAATAACATGGGAGAAGTTCTGATGCAGCTGCAGCTCAAAGGTAACTGTTGTTTTCTCATATTATACTAAAACTTATATGGACAAGTTATACAACAAACTTAATGTAATTTGTCTTTTAACAGGTTGAAGAGGACAGATGAGACACCGACTGGAGCCAGTTCTAAATGATACAGTTTATGATTCATAAATTACAGTTCAGAAGAGATTTTGTGTAAACTTGCCCAAGTTTTGAAAATTTGTTAAAGATTTACTAAATATGAAACAATATGGTTAAAAAAATAACTGTGAAGTCTGTATTTTATGTTGAGTTAAAGGTTAACATACTATGTATGGTAGGCTGAAGTCTGTTTACTTATATATTTATATATTTTGAATTATTTGTCTGTGATGACTGGAGACCTGTCCAGGTGTCCCCCGCCTCTCACACAGTGATGGCTGGACATGGACACCAGTGACCCCCGAGACTCGAAAAGGAAGAAGTGGGTAAAGATGATGGATGGATGAATTATTTGTTCCTAGATTTTTCTTTTATTGTTTCAGAGAAATCCAGGCAACTAAGCTAACCTAATACTGGTAATTTAAGGGCCAGTTTACACGGCGCGTATGTTGAGTGTGACCGCTACTTTCTCTTTGCGACTTTGCTTATCGCCTACACGACGCTGCTGGCCCCCCTCTTTGACTCCGATACTTTTCTGATCCTGCTCTCAAGGTGGAAGTTTTTCGCTGACCCCCCGCTGATAATGTAAACATCTCCCGCGGAGCTTTTGTTTGAACACATGCACGCAGCACGCACGCGCAGACAGCCGGCATTTTAACAATGGCGGTGGACTGGACAGTGGACACACGCACCACTTTCTGAACTATAGCTGATGGAATATATTTTGATTCTCATATTTAATTATTCTACACCTTACCTGCATCTGTGTTGGAAGAGAGCCAGCTGCCTGGATCCAGTTGTCTGTTAACGAGGCAGTCGGACATTTCACGTGTCACGCTGCACTATAACATACTAAATGTGCTATATATTAACAGTTTAACAATAATAAACAGTATTTATGTTAGCGTGGGAGATATTTAAATTTATCTGAGCTAAATGAAGCTATCTGGACTCGTTACGTCATGCCTAACATGCTGCTGAAAATGAAGACACCAGGTTGATTTTTAATTTATTTATTTATTCAACACCACAAACTCATGTCACAAACACTGAGAATTAAATTGAACACTTTTAAAAACACGTTAACCGAACTTTAATGAACTGGACTCTGTTGTTTTCATCCTGGTGGAAACTGGACCCACATCCGAACCGCCGGTCCGCTTCGTGGAACAGCTTCGACCTCGCAGGAAAAAAATAAAAATAAAACCTCAGTTGGTTGTTCTGTGATCGAACTAAACACAAGGAAACATTATTAAGAACATTGTTTACCTTGTAGCGCTGCTGGAAATCAGCTGATTCTCACGGACTAAAGTCAGACATGTTGACTCGGTTCCGGTCCAGTCAGCAACTGGTGTGCAGCTTGTTAGATGAAGCGGTCCCACTTGGTGTCAAATCTGTTGACTCTTATCCAAATTCCAGCTTTAACTTGTTGTTAACTTGTTGACAACAACTTGTAGTTAGCTGAACTTTTAGCCAGAGAGGAAAACAGGCTGCCTCGTCTGCTCTGTTTACAGGCAGCACGCATGCGCAGTAGTGAAGGTTCCAAAAATCACAGCGCCATCTAATGGCCCAGCATGGTAACTACAGTAAAGTCATGAGGACGGGGGGTGGGGGGAGAGAGAGTCGTATCCACAGGATTCGCCCATGTCAACGCAAAACTTTCAACCTAATTAACATACCCAAAAGTTCCGTTTCCCCCACACAGTGTCCGTGTAAACAGGGCCTAAGTCACAGAATTTTATGCACTCCTGTATTATTTGTTCCCATTTTTGGTCTAAATATCAAACGATGCTAATTACGGTACAGATAGCCTTTGTTGAGACTCTCAGCTATGACCACACCAATTATTAGCCTGATATTGACATAAAATTGGGTGCATATCAATAGCTTCTCCTCAACACATATGCTAAGCCTCAACACATAAGGAAACAACACAGCACAACAACTGCTTCATTGAAGGTTTTTAATGACTTTGTTGAAGCATTGGATGCTAAAGATTATTGTGCTGCACTTTTCTTAGACCTGTCTAAAGCTTTTTACCTGTGGATCATGACATCTTGTGTCATAAGCTCTCAGGAATTGGTTTCTCAGTTCACGCCATTGGTTGGTTCTCTATCTTTCAGATCGGAGGCAATTTGTTCAATATCATGGTATTTCCTCCAGTTATTTAACAGTTAATAATGTTGTTCCACAAGGCTCATCCTTAGGACCCACCCTCTTTACAATCTACATAGGTTACATGGGTCAGAGCATCCCTGATGCATCCTTACATTTCTACGCTGATGACACAGTTCTTTACTGTCGAGCTAAAACTGTTGCTAAGGCTTTCCAGCTTTTGCAATCTGCTTTCGGCATCATCCAGTCAAATTTGTTCCATCTCAAACTTGTTCTAAATGCCAACAAAACCAAAGGGATGCTTTTTTCAAACAGGAAGTCGGTCCCAGCAGTTCTTCCTCTGATTTTACCATACCATACCAATTTATTTATAGAGCACTTAAACAGCCACGAGGCCAACCAAAGTGCTTTACAATAGAAACAAACATTTATCCTTTAATGGTGTCCCTATTGAGTTTGTTGATTCCTACAAATATTTGGGTATCTTGGTCAACTCCCATCTCTCTTTGAAGCTTCTCGTGGAAAATTTGGTAAAGAAACTTAAAGTTAAATTGTGTTTCTTTTTCGGAAACAGATCCTGTTTAACTCTGAATGCTAGGAATCACCTTGTAACTGTGACTTTCTTTCCCTCCACTGACTACGGTCACATTGTTTACATGAACGCTCCAACAAGCACTCTGCAGATGCTGGATGCTGTCTATCACATTGCGCTGAGATTTATAACTGGCTGTACCTACTGTATCCACCACTGCACCCTGTATTCACTGGTTAACTGGTCATCATTGACTTCACACACACTCTTCCACTGGTACATTTTCATCTTTAAATCACTTCTTGGTCTGCTGCCTTCATACATATCCTCCTACATGTCACTCCTTACGTGAGCACAGCTACAGTGTGCACTCTCAAGACATAACTACATGCAGCGTTCCCTCAATCATTGGCATCGCAACCATTTTATGTGAAGGGGACATGTCCCCCCTCCCACATAAAAAATCTTAAATTAGTGTGCATCATTTATGAATGTCTGTTGTTGTCTTTGTTGTTGTTCATTGTTGTCATCACTCTTTGTTAAAATCCAGGTCTCTCTTGTAAATGAGTCCTGGTGGCTCTATGGGACTAACCTGTTTAAATAAAGGTTCAATGTGTAGGATATTTAGGGGGTCAGTATTAAACTGACACCCTTTACCTTAATTTTTTACTTATTCAGATTGAATAGTAATTTACGGATTCTTTTCTTTTTCAGTTTACACAATATTTCTGTGATCAGTTTATGATGGACAAATAAACCATGAAGTGACCATGAGACGTTGATTCTAGTTGGTATGCCAGGAGACGCTACCCTTTATTTAAAATAAATCAACTAAAATTAACACCATTACACTTGATTGACGGATTTTACTTTCTTGCAATTTAACACGTCAGCACATTTAAATTGCAACAACAGACATAGTAATGAGTTGACATATTACTTTTTATCTGTGGCTCTTAGCTTTATGTAGTTTCCAGCTTAGAATGAGGGAGAAGGAAATAGGAGGAATAAAAGAGGTTGGAGAGGTTGTAAAGAGGGAAGTTTATCTTGCATTTATAAAACCAGATGACACTCTTCCATACGCGTCCAGCTAAGATATCATCACACCTCCAGTAAGCAAACAGCTGCTCCTTTACCTTAAAGGTTTACTATGTAATTTCTGGAGAATGCTGGGACTTAGAAAAATTTTCATCAGGGAGCCACAGTCCGTTCTCTGTTGAACTTGAGTTCTGTAGCTCCGCCTCCTGCTACATGTCCGCTCGGAGCCGCTTCAATATTCTGTGATTACAGTATATGTTAATAAAACGTTCTAAAAAATATAATAAAACCATGAATCACTGGTCCAACAACACAAAAACCAGCAGAAATCAGCAGAGGTTCACGCAGCCACGTTGGACATGATTTAATTCGCTTGTGACTTCCTCATTTCTGTCAGTGCAGGTCTGGAATGTCTGGAATGCTCCGCCCCCACTACATGTCCTGTCTCTGCGCTACGAAGTTCTGTGATTATATGTTAATAAAACGTTCTAAAAAATATAATAAAACCATGAATCACTGGTCCAACAACACAAAAACCAGCAGAAATCAGCAGAGGTTCACGCAGCCAAGTTGGACATGATTTAACTCGCTTGTGACAAATCCCTTTCCTCATTCCTGTCAGTGAAGGATGGAGCGATCACTTGACTTTTGGCAAAAAAACAAAATAAAAGTCCAGCTCTGGGATGAAGAAGGGATATTTAATACATTTGTGTCACATACAAAACAGTCCTGCATCGCTTTGCAATCCTTTGAATGAGAACGAGCCGCGGCGCTGGGGCTGGGACAGGCGGGGGCGTGGGTTGGGGCGTGACAAACAACTCTGTTTTTATTGGCTGGTCATTGTCCGGGTCACTCTGTGTTTTTAGTGTTTTTATAAATGCTTCTAGAGAAGCAAGGGGACTATAGTTTTTTTCAGAGATTACTTTGTCTAACACCAGTCTGTCAGTAGATAGTGACAAAGTGAAGAAATATGTTAAAAATATATTGTTAAAAAGTTACAGACTGCATTACAAAGTTACATAGTGTACCTTTAAGACGTCCGCCTCGGTTCTGGTAAAGAACTGTGATCAGCCTTGGACATAACGAGTCGTAGGTCCCACAAGTCCAAGCTGGACTCCAAACGTGTTTACCTTGTCAGTTTCGGTGATACTTGCTTTAGTCGGCACAAGTCGTGGCAGTCATGGTTTTTGGCTCAAGATAACTTATTCCAGAAAGGAATTTAATTCAAAGTTCTAACTTCTGAGCTCACGCTCGGTTCGAAGTGGACTGATAACAAGCATGTTATTAGCCCTTACTGAAGAACGAAGGTATTTAGCGCTTGACCAAACGTCCGACAGCTTAAAGAGAAAGTTCACATCTCCTCTTCCTTACAGGAACTAGAGGTTCCAGGAAAGCTTGGAACCCTTAGTAGAGGATCTGAGATCAGTGACTTGTCCCTCTCCGATTGGTTCAGAAGAACCAGTCGAGGAGTTCACTTGCTGTTATCAAGATTCAAGGTTAAAGCCAGAAGCAGAAAGAAATGTTTAGGAAAAAGACAAACGCATAGTCTCCAGTAGTAAAATACTTGGATTAGCGTCTTAACACTTCTAAAACAAATCTGAAAAGCACAATTTGACATAAAATTCAACTCTGACACCATTATATCAGAGTCAGAGAGAGAATTTATTGTCATTTGCACCGCATGTAGTACATGTGTTGAAAACGAGATTATGTACACAGGGTCCCAGTTACATCCAACAACAAATGCAAGAGAAAAACAATAATAACATCTAGGATTAACTAAGAGAGACATCAGCTAGTAATACACTAAGCCCTAATGTAGTAGAAAAACATCATTATAAACAGCAGCACGAACATGAGCAGATGGTCACAGATGAACGCAGATAGTCACAGATGAACGCAGCAACAAGAAACAGATCAGTATCAACATGATGTGACATTTTGCAGTGTTTATTCTTATTATTTATTTATTCATGAGTCTGACAGCCTCAGGGTAGAAGCTGTTCCTCAGTCTAGTGGTTCTACATTTGATGCTCCTCAACCTCCGTCCCGAGGGGAGTGGTGCAAAGAGTGAGTGTGCTGGGTGAGTGAGGTCTTTCATGATGCAGGTGGCTCTTTTTCTGCATCTGGAGGTGTAAATGTCTGTGATGGTGGGGAGACTGACTCCCACAGACTTCTGTGCAGCCTTCACCACTCTTTGTAGAGCTTTCCTCTCTGCAACTGTGCAGCCTCCATGCCACACGTTGATGCTGGAGCACAGGACGCTCTCCACTGCACACCTGTGTTACTGTGGTCAAGTAACACAGTAATGCTCCACATTAAAGAATAACACAGCATAATAGCACATATCATGAAAATGACAAAATGTTATTCTTTTGATTACATTAGAATAAAATTAAAGAAGCCAATAGTCTCTTTGTGAGTGACTATATATGTTCTCAGATTACAACTAATGGAATAAATTGTAGTAAATGTCTGTTTACTGATAGGGTCAGTAAAAAGCATCACTGGACAGTTCAAAAAGACAAAGGTGTATCAGAGACCACCGTCTGGTCCATTACAAATGAAAAAAAAAAAAGCCCTAACAGATTGCACAAGAAACTTTTAAAACTATTTGGAGTCAACTTGTGACGGTTTTATTAAAAGGGGTGCCAGCCAGGTATCCCTCCTGACAGTTAGGATGACCAATTTTGAGTTACTTTTGTATTTTTTATTTTTTTTAAACCTGTCACACAAGGACCATCCACTTAATGGTGTTGACCCTTTACAATTTGAATGACAAAAAAAACCAACAAAACTTCATCCTTTTTTCTTTTACACAAAAAACAAACAAAACATCTTCCACATAATTTCACTTTTTTTTTCAGGTTTATATTTTTAAATGTCCATAAACAAAATAAACACAAATCCCCCCCCACAAAAATAAGTTCTCAAGTCTTTTCTTGTCTTCCACAATCAACAGGTCAAAGGTTCCATATATTTACTGCTCCCATATTTTACTGCCCCACAGCAAGAGCTGTGGAATAACAAAAACAATAATAATCAGGCCCAAGTGCCATTTAAATGCTCACAATAAAAAGCAGGAAAAAGAATAAATAGACTTACAGATCTCAGATAAAGCAGAATCAGGAATCCATAGGTTGTTTTGTTTTGTTTTATCATCTGTAATGAAGAAATGTAATATTTTGAAATCACTATGGGGCGTAACTGATTATTTTGTAATAATATTAAATATTTAATTCTGTGACTTACGAGCAATTAACTGGGTGACGTCACACGCTTCCAGGATCTCCGGATTCACGTCGGAGAGCGCACAGAGTAGATGCACGTTTCCCTTTTGTTTGTTTTTTTTCGGTCCACGGTGATGGTTTTAGCAGGAAGTGAAGGGATTTGGAACAGCCGAGGGATCGCACAGCCTCGGATTTAAGTTTAATTGTTTGACCAGGGATGCAACACTGGCAGAATCGTGGCAGCTGTTGCTGCTTGTTTTAGGTCTGGAGATAAACTGCCAAAACTGGAAGAGCAAACTGCCAAAACTGGAAGAGCAAACGAGCAATCAGGTGAGTTCACAGCTGTGATCCAGGTGCGTCTTTAAGTGTGGCAGGATGGGAGGGGCCAAGGGAGAACAAAAAGTAATGAGAGCAGCTCTGAAAATGAGCAGGCTGTCACACATCCCCCCCCTTGAGAGGTCCCGAACTAGTAAGGGAGAATACAAGTTCCAATTTGATTTCACAAAGTTTTCACATACTCTTCAATACCACAACTATTTTGCCAATAAGTCAGGAGAAGAAGGGAAGCCATGGAAATCTTCGTCACTTTCTTCATTGAATATGTCTAGAAATTTTTTGGGCGCTATGCTTTGTCCACTTCTTCTGCTGTAGGATAGCAAGGTTTGAGTTGTGATATATGAACCACACGAAGGTCTTCACCAGTGTCCTCCAACACAACCTCATAATTGATAGGGCCAGTCCTTCTTGTTATACGATAGGGACCCTTCCATCGTGGGGCACGTTTGGCTGTGAATGACTGGTTGGTTTTGGACAAGGGGTGAGAACGGAACCACACCCTATCTTTCTCTGCGAAGTCATCATTTTTTCTTCCACGATCATAGTTTCGTTTTTGTCTTTGTTTGGCCCTTGTCTGGTTAACATAGGCAACTCGTCGAAGCTCAGCGATTGCTGAGAAAAAGGCAAGCTGTTGAAGAGGTTCATTTGACCAGGAAGCAGATTCTTTTAGAAAACTGTATTGTTGTTTTCTGTTGAACTTGAACCAGTAACGTTTTTCAGAAACATCAAACTGCAGACCAGAGAGGGAAATGAAATTAAGTCCAATGACTGCAGGGAACGTGAGGTGATGAGCAGACAGGATAACACAAGGTAAGTCTATGGACTGGTTATGTAAGCTAATGGTGATCTCACTCCATCCCAAAGGTTGTCGTCCTTCTCCATCTGCTAAATATAAAGGTCCTCTCGTCCAAGGTTTAAGTTCTCCATTTAGTTCATTCCACACCTTCTCATTTAGCAGTGTATAAGAGGAACCCGTGTCCAAAATTGCAGGTCCTTTCCAGGAATGTATGCTGATAGGAACTATCAACTGGTTTGGTAAGGAGTTTGTTGAGGATGTGGCAGAAAGACAGTGTTCACTAGGAAATCCAGAGTTTGTGAGAGACCCAAGAGTCACTGGGCCTGGAGCTGATGAGAGGTGTGATGGACTGCTAGCCGGTGGAGGAGGATTTGAAGGTAAAGGGGATCGATTGGTTCCAGCATGTGGACAGGCTGCAGGGGGATGATTGCCTTTACAACGCCAACAGAATGGTTGAGATGGGCGATTGGGATTTTGGTTGTAGTTTGGTTGTCTTGGCCGTACTGTGTTGTCATGGTGAAGAGGTCTATGTTCAGGTGGCTTAGGGGGTAATTTTACTTGTTTCTTGTGTTCATACTGTTGTTGGTTGTCTCGGTCTCTCTCCAGCTGCTGTCCCAGACGAACAAGTTCATCTACAGTTGTTACTCTGCTACTCCTTAACTGGCTGGCCAATGTAGGATTTATGTTTTTCAGGATCATCTTGACAATGTCCTCATCTTCAATCTGGGGTTTCCAGCGTCTGCACAAAGATTGGTACATATATATGAAATCTCTGATGCTCTCATTCTCTCCTTGAACTCTGGTCCTCACTCGTTCTGCCAGCTCGTCCTCATAGTCCTCAGAGAGAAAAGCGGCCTGAAACTGCTTTTGAAAATCAGCCCAGGTATTAACCTTGTATCTGGCTACATCCCACCAGTCTCTGGCTGTGCCATGCAACACATTCCTTAATGTAGCCATAAGTTCTTCATCTGTTAATGAATTTAGAGCCAAATAATCCTCACACCGTTCCAGATATTGTAGAGGATCAGGGGGGTCTTCTAATTTTCCATACGTTGGAAACAATAATTTCACAGGGCTTTTCCCCTGGTCTCGACTCCTGTTTAGTAAAAAGGTGGTGCCACCTGGTGCTATACCAGGCCGAACAGTAGATTCCATCCGGGGTCTGTTGGTAAATGTTATTGATTTTGGTACACCCTGATACATTGTCTGTGCAGTGTCATCCATTATTGTGGTCTGATGGCAGGTCTGAACTGGTTGGATTTTTGTGACTATTTCCTCTGTTACAGATTTGATGGTGGTTTGACATGCTGAAATCTCCCCCTGCAAGCGGGAAACCTCTTCTTGCAGAGCAGAGATGCTGGCTGTAACTGGGGTGAGAAGGGATTTGAACTCCTCTAGTAGCTCAGACTGATGGTGTTTCAGTCTCCATCCAAGAGCGGCTTTCGTTTGTGAGAGTATGTATTCCAACTGTGCATCCATCCGTTTGTATTGTTCTTGTCCATGGTCTTGAATTAATTTTTTCACACTTTTTATTGTTGTGTCCCTCATATTGCTCATCTCCCATCTAACACTGGTTTTTATTTCCTCCATGGCAGTTTTTAACTCCGTTTCTGGAACATCAGGTGCAGCCTGTGTTTTGTGTTGAGCTTGAGAAGGAGGCTGTGGTACCAAAGGGGAATCCAACATCAAATCCAGCTTGGTTAATTCCATGTCCAGGAGAGAGTATGCTGTGGAGCATATAGGGGTCATCACCTTTGGGGGGGTGGAAGTGATTGGAGGGTGATCTATTCTGTTTGCTTCTGTGCTCATTTTATTTATTTTTTTTTATTTTTTTATATTTATTTATTTATTTTTCAGTGCTGATCATAAAGTTGTCATTCAAAAACTGTCCCATCTGGGGTGCCATTTTTTATGTGACGGTTTTATTAAAAGGGGTGCCAGCCAGGTATCCCTCCTGACAGTTAGGATGACCAATTTTGAGTTACTTTTGTATTTTTTATTTTTTTTAACCTGTCACACAAGGACCATCCACTTAATGGTGTTGACCCTTTACAATTTGAATGACAAAAAAAACCAACAAAACTTCATCCTTTTTTCTTTTACACAAAAAACAAACAAAACATCTTCCACATAATTTCACTTTTTTTTTCTTTCAGGTTTTATATTTTTAAATGTCCATAAACAAAATAAACACAAATCCCCCCCCACAAAAATAAGTTCTCAAGTCTTTTCTTGTCTTCCACAATCAACAGGTCAAAGGTTCCATATATTTACTGCTCCCATATTTTACTGCTCCACAGCAAGAGCTGTGGAATAACAAAACAATAATCAGGCCCAAGTGCCATTTAAATGCTCACAATAAAAAGCAGGAAAAAGAATAAATAGACTTACAGGTCTCAGATAAAGCAGAATCAGGAATCCATAGGTTGTTTTGTTTTGTTTTATCATCTGTAATGAAGAAATGTAATATTTTGAAATCACTATGGGGCGTAACTGATTATTTTGTAATAATATTAAATATTTAATTCTGTGACTTACGAGCAATTAACTGGGTGACGTCACACGCTTCCAGGATCTCCGGATTCACGTCGGAGAGCGCACAGAGTAGATGCACGTTTCCCTTTTGTTTGGTTTTTTTCGGTCCACGGTGATGGTTTTAGCAGGAAGTGAAGGGATTTGGAACAGCCGAGGGATCGCACAGCCTCGGATTTAAGTTTAATTGTTTGACCAGGGATGCAACACTGGCAGAATCGTGGCAGCTGTTGCTGCTTGTTTTAGGTCTGGAGATAAACTGCCAAAACTGGAAGAGCAAACTGCCAAAACTGGAAGAGCAAACGAGCAATCAGGTGAGTTCACAGCTGTGATCCAGGTGCGTCTTTAAGTGTGGCAGGATGGGAGGGGCCAAGGGAGAACAAAAAGTAATGAGAGCAGCTCTGAAAATGCGCAGGCTGTCACAAACTTTGTTTGTGTGTTAGCAAAATTCTGCATAAACCGTTATTTGAATTATAATGTTTGCATGTACCTGTACAACGGAATAACTTTTGAAATTCATGAAGGTCAAGGCCACCGCAACTAATTAAAACATGTCAACATTAAAATGCCTAAAACTATCAGTGCAGCAGGTATTGAACTTGATGTGGTATTAGCCGAGTCATTTTTGAAACTTATTCAAAATGTGACATTAAACAATTTGTTTTGATCTCACAAGATCAACTATATACAACAACAGATATAACTCTGTGATTTTGCACCATAACACTTTTTCTTCTTTCGGCTGCTCCCTTCTTCAGGAGTCACCACAGCGAACTAACTCGCATGAAGAATTGTCAACTGTTTTTTGCCAGATGTCCTTCCTGACACAACCACAGACCACTGAGCTACCACAGCCCTCTGTGTGGAGCAGAGAGCTGCTTTCTAGGGCAGTGCTCCTCAACCCCTGGGACACGGACCGGTACCAGTCCGTGGGTCAATGGGTACCAAGCTGCACAGAAAGGGAAAAAAAAGTTTTATTTTGAAAAATCACCAGATTCTCTCTACCACATCAGTCTATGACTCACTCTTGGGGCGGCCGTGGCATGGTGGTAATGGCAGTCGTCCCCCGATCGGAAGGTTGGAGGTTCGAATCCCAGTTCCCCACACCATGTGTCGTTGTGTCCCTGGGCTAGACACTTAACCCCAAGTTGCTCCTGGTAGGACTGGAAAGGTGCCTTGCATGGCAGTCTGCCACTACTGGTGTATGAATGCGTGTATGAATGGGTGGATGGTTGGTATTGTAAAGCGCTTCGGGGCTCCTCACAGGGGGCTAGAAAGCGCTATATAAATAAGCTCCATTTACCATCTTGACACAGGTCAACATACACAAGTGGTTAGTTTCAGTTTCTGCTAGGCGCATGCACAGCTCAGTTCTACATTGCTGGTGAAGAACAAATCAATTTAGCTACGTGGTCTGGAGCAGACATGTGGAGGTGCACAGCCGTTTCTGTGCATTTTGTAGGATTACGCTGCATATTTTTCAACCCGCCTGACAAAGGTCGACTAAAAAACTATAACTAAATAAAACTATAATTTTAACAAGCTTCTTAATATCACATCAGAGCTGTTGCTTCACATTTTTGCTTCTGCTCAGAAAGCTCTCTGCCCCTGAAGTTTAAAAGTCGTGGGTAATTTTATTATAAAACACAAGAATATAATTAAACATTTTGCACTTGGCATAAGTTCCTGTGCTTTTGTGAACAATCTCAAGTGTGAATCACTGCAGGGGTTATCTGAACTCTCACTGAAATTATTAAACAAACGATGATTTCATCTCATTTTTGTCTGTTTTTGTCTGTTTGTCGTGCAGAGTATTTGATGCAATTTTTTTTTAAACGTTTGTAAAATACACCAGAATGTAGGAAATGGCATCTGCTTTATTCAAAATTCTGGGGCATGGTATGGGGATCCTCCCTTATTACCCCCCCCCCCCCCCCCCATCTGTGAAAATATTGTCTGACATCAAACCATGGCGCAATAAATGTTGGGGTCCACTGATCTAGGATACCAGGGGGAGCAGATGGTGGGGTTAAGGGCCTTGCTCAAGGGCCCAGAGTGGGTTAAATAAGGGTGGAGGCTTCACGATTGTTGATATGTGCTGCTGATTATCCATGCTGCTGATCTCATCCTGCTGATTTATCTCATGCTGCTGTGTTCATTTGTACTCATCTGCTCACACAGACGCATGTTCGTGCTGCTGTTGTTCGGCATTTTTTTTTTTTGGTACTATTTGTGCTTAGCGTAATTTTAGTTTAACATTTTTCTTAGTTCATATCTTAGAGCTTATTACTGTTTTGCTTATACATTTTGCTGTTGGATGTAACTGGGACCCTGTGTACACAATTTTGTTCCACCACATGTACCACATGTGGTGTGTATGACAAATAAAGAAACTTTGACACAATTTGATGTTGTGGGTCCTGGGAATTGAACTAGCAACCTCTTGATCACAGGCCCTCCATTTCACACCATAAGACGATAGTCTAAATCACTGCAATAAACATTTCATAAGGAACGTCAGACATTTAGACTTTTTTGTTTCCTTTTGTTTTCCTGCTTCTATTCTGACCATCTGTCATTTTTATTTTCAATGTTCCCATTTTCTCCCTCATTCCACCTGTTCTGTCTTTCTGCCCCACGTTTTCCTGTCAGGTCTTTTCTGTCCCCTCCATCGTCTGTCCTTAATGTTCTTCCCTCTCTTCCTTTCCTGACAGAACTATGAATAACAATTAGAAGAAATACAAGTCACAGAGAAACTGTTTAAAAGTTTGAAATCAATTATCTTAAAGTTTCAGTCTAAGGACAGGTCCACTGCAAACGACACTGAGAGGGGGAAAGGGGGCAATTATTATTTCCCCCCATGTTGCGGTGTGCCAGTCGTTAGTGAACAGGGGATTATTTATCAGCTGTTCCTGTCTGCTGCCCAGAGAGCTGCAGTTATCAGGGAGAGGCGCCTGGACAGCAGCACAAAGAAGCTCCTCTGATTGTTGTAATGCTGCCGCAGATTTAATAACAGTCTGATGGCAAACAGACATCTCTGGCCTGCTCCTTATTAAACAAGCTGCACTGATCAGACACAGAAAATTGAGATGAAGGTAACGCCCTTTTATTTGGGGATAGGATCTGTGCAGCGGCACACTTTCCAATATGCAAACAAAATATCAGATGCTGGAAGAATAGAGTCGGTGTTAATCAGGGTGTGTTTGTGGTTTCTTTATTCAGTGACAGGATGTGCATTTAAACTCTATACGTAAAACCACCAGAGCTTCATATTAAAAGCATTTTAAGAAAATTCCCAGATTTGGAAAAAATATTTTCTGTTGGTTTGGCCTCAGGAGCTGAACTTTCAATTAAAACAGGAAAATGTGTGGAAAGTGAGAGATCAGTGAATTCCTTTTCTCAGATTTGTCTTGTCTTAATGTTATTTTTTTCCTCCAACAAATATTTCACACTCATATTTCTGTTTACCTGAATTATTCCCAATTTCAATAGCAAACATGTTGCTCGGTTGGTAGAGCTATTGCCTCTCCGTGAGAAGGATGCTGGATCAAATCCCAGCCGGGGGCCTTTCTGGGTGGAGTTTGCATGTTCTCTCTGTGCATGTAGGTTTACTCCAGGTACTACGGTTTCCTCCCACAGACCAAAAACATGCAAGTTAGACTGATGGGTAACTCTAAACTTTAGAGTTACCCATCAGTCTAACTTGCTCACTTACTCTCACTCACACCTAGGGACACTTTAAAGTGTCCCTAGGTGTGAGTGAGAGAGTGAATTGTTGTTTGTCTCATTCGTCTCTATGTGTCCCTGTGGTGGACTGGAGACCTGTCCAGGATGTCCCCTGCTCCTCACACAGTGATTGCTGGACATGGGCACCAGCGACCCCCTTGACCCAAAATGGAAGAAGCCGGTAAAAGATAATAGATGGATCTTTCTTGCGCCTAGATGCAGCCCCACACCAAAAAGGAAGTCAGTACCTCACTTAATGGTCAAGCTATCACGTTCACATGATGGACAGATGGTATTTTCAAATCCCGCTTTTTTTGCTCTATGATGGGGGACATGTGCAGGACATGTGAACGCTCAAGTTTCTGTGAAACTTTCGGTGCAGAAGGGGGAAAAAAATCTTCAGGCTTCCACCGATGCTTCCCAAACAGCGTTCAGAGCCGCCTGCCTCACACCTTTTCCTTTATATTTTAACCCCACACCCCACCTACCATCCTCCTTTACTAACCAATTTCCCCCACAGTCACCTCTGTCCCCTGTGCCGGCTCACAGTGGATAATTGAAATTGACACATTTAATTTTGCCCCACAGCCAGCTTCATTCCAGTGATGGATGGCAGTGGATGAATGTAATTGAACTTTGGAGAAAAGAGGAAGGAAGCAAAAGGGGGAGACATCAATTAACATAACCTGACTGGCCACTTCATTTATCAGGGGGACAAGGGACCTGACATAAAATAGAATAGAATAGTCACAAAGTGCACTTTTTTTTATAATTTTAAGTGATTTTTTTGTATTTTTTAGGAAATGGGAAACACCTTTTTACAAATATCTGTCATGGCAATTGTATTTCTCTGTTTCTTTCTGGTCTTTACAATTTGTTTTAGATTGTGGAGTCTTGCTCACACCCTACTCATGTTGTTGTTGTTGTTGTTGTTCTGTTATTTTTTCCATAGCTTGCTTTTCTGACTACCAGTCTGCCCACACTATAAACAACTGGAGGCATTTATTCATATCTCCCCTGTGTTTTCTGAGAGCAGCAGGTGATATTTTAGTTTAGTTTAGTTTATTCATTCATTTTATATATAAAAAAAACAAAATAATACAACATTTCACATCAAATAAATATACAACACATAAATAAAATATATTCTGCTTGTCAGTTCTGGTTGAACTGAACCAGAAACACACATTTGACCAGTTTCATGTTAGATGCGTTCACGTTGCACAATCATAGTGGGATGATGTGTTTTTCTGTTCAAGCATAATATATAGTCCTGCGCAGTTGGCTTATTTGCAAATTTCATGTACCGTAAACACCGGTGTATAATACGCTTTGGCCAATATTTGGAAATAAATCAGAAAAATCGGTAGATAATACGCTTCGGTGTATAATACGCGCTGCCGTGACAGTCTTTTTTATGGCCACTAGATGGCGCCAGGATATGCCTCCAGGTACAGTCTGCAGGTAAACAGACTACAGGGTGCATTAACGTCCATAGCGGCCGAAACTGGTACTGCACCATTTTTAGGCCAAAATGAAAAACAGCGAATCAGAGCCAAAAATGGGTCTAAAAATATGGGAAAAAATCTGTAGATAATACGCTTCGGTGTATAATACGCAGGACATTCAAATGAGCAATAAAAGTGTGTATTATACACCGGTGTTTACGGTAGTTTGCATGTTCCTTTCATGATATGTGGGTTCTCCAGGCACTCCTGCTTCCCCTGACAAACACATGTTGTGTTAATTAGCTATTTTTAACTGACATTGGGTGTTGGGTGACATTGTGTTGGCCCTGTGATAGCTGCCTGTTCACATAAATACTAACCTCCTGAAGCTCTGAAAAGGACAAAGTGAACAAGATGGATGGACACTATGTGACCCAAATATGTGTCACTGCTTTGATGCAGCAATGCACAGGTGACAGTTTCTTTTACTCTTGTCACAATAATGGGTGGTTGTAGAGAGAGCCAGACACAAGCAAGTAGGAGGAACGTGATGAGGATCACAAGTACAGTGTTGCCTTTAGCAGGAAGGAAATCTAAGACAGTGTTAGAGAACAGGACTGAATGAACAGGAACAAATTAAAACTAACTGGATGTCACAGAAAAATGACAAACACTTAGAAAAGCCAAGGAGCTTGAAAGCTGATTAGTGAGGAGCAACAGGTCTACTGAATATAAATAAGCAACGGGTGGGTGAGGAGCTGAAAACAAAGACAAGTCAACTGTGTCATCTCTATTTAAGGTGCACCTCATTAATTGTTAATAATGCATTCATTAAATAGGCTTTAAACATTTATTAAACCAATAATAGAGAGTTATGGGACATTAGACAAAAAAGAAAAGCAGGAATTTGTGTTTTGCCAAATAGTGAGCCAACATCTCTGTCACTGCTTACCTGAATTATTCTCAAATTAAATCTCAAACATTGAGCATGCAGAAAAATAAACAATGGCTGGTTTTGTGTGATGTATAGTATTGTTTAACAGAACAGAAGAGTAAAAAGACCCTCAACAAGTCATTCTCTGTTGGACAAAGCCTGAATCTAACCCTAACCCTAACCCCCTTCAGCATTGAAAGGGCCATATGTGTTGCACCTCTCCCTCTCAGTCTCCACTGAATTGAGAAAGCTCATCGGATGATGAGCGAAACGTCTTCTGTTACAAATAAAGTCCAGTTGATCTTGTATTGAACGCCTTTTTAACCCCCTTACCCCTGTGCCTAAACCTAACCCAGACCCTAAACCTAACGCCAGAGGCTTTACTGTAAACTTTTACACGTAGCAAAAGACAGAGCCTGCTGTCGTCGCTTGTGACTGTGATAACGTACCTTTAAACCTCCTAGGAGGTAGAGGAGGGGCAATCTGACCGCTACATATGGGGGTGATAACAGATGATAGCGCCCATTTTATGGCTGATAACATCCGAAGCGGGTGAATTGTAGGACTGATCTCTTACTGTGATTTGTTTTGCGGGCTTTGAGAGGACGGTAAGAGGATTCTAGAGTGAGGGTGATGACGTGATTTCTAGGAGACAGATAAATGATCAGACAGATTCAGATGCTCAAAAGGCTGAGTTAGTGACATCTGAGTTTTGTTCTTGCACTGTTTGTAGAGAAAGTCTCCAATGCAGGAGTTCTCAGGAGGAGCCGACTCCAGGTTGGAGACAAGGAGACTCAAGGGAACAAGAAATTAGAAAGGAGCAGACCCAGTTTCTTGAGGTAGGAGTCAAAACTGGATGGATCACAGAGAATACACATGTAATAATTCACCATAATTTCCAGAATATTTTTATTTGTTTATAAATTTGTTCATTTTAAAATGCAATACAAAACAATACCATAAACAATAAGAATACAAAATATAAAAATGAAAGGTAGCAGAAAGAAGGAAAAAAAGAAGAAAAAAATCTCATTGTATCTGCCCCTTTTTCCAAACAATTACAGGTAGTCCCCGACTTACGACGGAGATCCGTTCCTACGCTCCGTCGTATGTCAAATTTCCACGTAAGTCAGAACATACATAAATACTGCACCATATACAGTACATGTACAGTACTGTATTAATAAGCACTCCGCCTATCCTAACACAGTACCCTACATAATTATCAAAAAACACATACATTTGGAGCCAAAATGAAGGGAAAAAAAGAGTTAATTTCTTACTGGGAGCTGGTGAAGCCTTCCTCCGTGTGTTAGCATGTTAGCTTGTTGCTCCACCAACATCTGCAGCTGCCTGTGCTTCGCGCGGTCCAGGGCGTTTACAGTAAGGTCTGTTAGCATGTTAGCTCCTCCTAACCTACTCTGCCTCTGGTCTGCCTCGTAAACCTCCGGTCCAAACAATGAGGACTCCTGTAAGTTTCCACTGAGTGTGCTGCTTCTGCCGTCAAAACCGGAAGGAACTCGGAACTCGGCTTTCAAAATAACGTTTTTCAAAAAAATAATAATAATAATTTTATGGAGATGCGTGTCGTAACCTCAAAACGTTGTAAGTCGAGGACTACCTGTAGTTCAATCAAAAATAATCTTCACGTAACAGAACAAAATGCAAAACTCTTTCTAATTTTTCTAACTCTAATACAATACACATTACACTATATATA